>NQII01000608.1:42547-158118 GCA_002778355.1 Clitarchus hookeri | reverse complement strand
TTTGTTACTTAGAATCCAGATTTTTTTAAATATTGTTAATTACTTAAAGATTATTAGTTTGTATGTACTAAACTCAAAGTACAGTTTAACTGCTAAGAAAAATTATCTTGTTAAGGTAACTAAAAAAATAGCTTGTTAAGGTAACTATTTATCAAAAAACTGATTGTCTACCTAATATTTTTGAGACTGAAACTAGACTATGATACTAAATTTAAGATTGTAGAAAGACAATACTACTAACCATACAAAATAACATATATTTTGACTGTTTGTTACAATTATTAGTAATTATATGTAAGTTATTTGATTTTGTTAAAGTTAATTTTGCAATAAAAATGTGATTAAATACACAAACCGTCTTTGGCGTCAGTCCCTCTCATGTCTCGTCAGTCCCTAGAACATTGATTTTAAAATAACATGAATTTCTCTTATAATACTTAGTAAAGTGACTGGTCCTTTTAGATGCAACAAAGTAGATATTATACCCACAGTATAAAATTAAAACTTTACTGATAACCATCTAAAAAAACCTTTGACAAAATTAGGCGATAAGTTAACCAAATTTTGAAGAACCACCCATATATATATATATATATATATATATATATATATCGTTTCCTACACAACATACACAATAAAAAAATAACGTGGTTTACTAAAAATATGTATATTCCAGATTATTTTTATTTCTTCTAAAAAAATTAAATTACTTTCTGTGACATGCCTGGTTAGGCTTTTCGTTGGCAGCACAGACTTGTATCTTCGTCCAATCATTTCAGAATATTTAAGGCATAAAATATATATTTATCTTTTAATTAAGTTTAACATTTTAGGAAAGTGGTTAATGACAGTAAAATTTTAAACCCCAATATTTTTACTTGCCCTAAAATACTGTATATATTTAACCACAAAAGGTTACAAAAAACTTAATCTTTTTATAAAGTATAAATAAAAATGTATCATCATAGAAATGGAAACTGAAATAGTTGAATAATTGTAACTCTACCCTTATTTAAACAGTTTATGAAAGAAATTTGTTGAATAATTTGCATTTATTTGAGACTTTTGAGCGAAAACAAAATAAAACGTTTGAAATTTCCGCATAGATTGTAATTTCACTAGTTTTCAGCAGCATGACTTGCATATGGTAGACAAGTTTCACGTTCTGTGTGTGTTTCAGCTGCTGGTGCAGATATGGTTCATCCGGGTATAACTAACTGAGCGCATCTCATTGAGTGCTTGGACGATTTCAAATTGAAAAAAACATCTCAAAACGAGAATTTTGTGTATGCTGCATTTTATCTCCCAAAGTTTGCGTAATTTCTTCAATTATCATGTAGAAATTCAAAAATAGGCAGTGGTAAATATCGTTTAAACAAGAACATATTCTGAAGTTCAAAATCTAAATCCATTTAGTAATTCTAGTACCGCGCATGACTGCCTAATGACTGCCTACAGTTACTTTTACATTACCTTACCACAAGTATCTTTAATTTAGGAAAATCATAGCATATTTTGCACCAGCTTGTACAATATTAATAAGTCGATTTATTTACATTCTTTAAATTTTTATGTAATCATAACAATATTTTTGTATCTTCGTGAAATTTAAATTAATAATATTGTAGATGCTAGCTCGGTGTGCAGGGAATGGTTGCGAATGTGTAGTGAGGGATTATTGGAAACGAGTATCCCGTGGGCGCCAGCTACTCTATATTCTGGTTAGCTCAGAGTAACACGAGATTTTTTTTTTATCTCGGATCGTTAAGGCCGACGACCGTCGTTACTGCATCTTGCACACCTGCATACTTATGTGTTACTTATGCCCCTGTTTGGGCAGTGGCACACATCCTGTTGGTTTTAAAGTATGCAAAGAATTCGTAAGTTAAGGCTTACACCTATGAAGCCAAGAAGCAGTGATAAGAAAAAAAAACGACAATCATATTTTAAGTGATATATTTCTGTATATCACAAACAAGACGGACGAAAATGGCGGCTACTCTCGGCAATCCCCGAGATTTGGCGCTAATTCCCGATCGTGAAGATGAAATGACAAAAACACATAAATGCTATTTCTGCATAGCCTTTTAAAATTCTACATTTATGACATTTAACTAATATATAGTTAATACATTTCAACACTATTTTAATTGAGCAGGTTGTTAGTACCCTTACTGAGTACGTAATTAAAAATGGGGCCAATGTCTTGCGTCCCTGTTTAATCGCTGTTGATAGGTGTAAAACACAATGCCCTGATTTATTACATTGAATTATTTTTAATGCAGTTAAAACTGGGTTGATTCCAGTGGTTCGTGGTGGAAAAGTCCATGTTGGATACAGCAGTGTATTACATTCATTCTAAAAACCGAATCATGAGGGACTCTATTTGATTTACTTTTAACTTTACGTTGCAATATGCAGGGATAATCACCGTTGGGATACAGCTTCATTACGTCACGACGCGAGCACAATTAATGTGTGATCCATTTCATAGTGCACCCAACGACAGTGGGAACCCATTAGTAGTCGTGTAAGTTTTTAAGTCCCGTGGACATAAAAGTTACCTCTTAGAGCTGTAAATTCGGGACGGTCACTTGGGCTGTGTAGTAGCGGCAGGCCGGAAGGTGTTTTCCGGTATGCTGTACTTCCACGGCCTGCTGCTGGTCGCATACTGTCCGGCCGAACCATATTAGCGTGAGGTGGTGTCTTCTCAGGACAAACGATAACGAAAAATGTCGTTAACGGTTGGTTCACGTCTTTGTAACAGTTAACATATAACCAGTTGAATATCAAAATTAATTTGCTTGATTAAGTAGTTGGCGAGTTTTGGTTAAACAAATTAATTTGTCACGAGAACGTACAATTATAAACAATTGAATTAAGTCATTTTACTAATGAATATATCTCAGTTATAAGAAATTAAATTCCCAGGTTCAGTAGCCTAGAAAAATACCACCATTAATTATTACTAATTGAATATGACATTCAAGACATAAACAATTCTGAAGTACATAATTACCATATTTTAAACAAAGCAAACGTGTTTTAAGTTTCTGTGTTCAAATTTTGTGGTAGTTTTATTGAATCCTAGTACCATAAATGGGGAGAGAGTTGAGTGGAGAGGTTTGGGCAGCTCTTTACATCGGGGTCTTGAGAGAGTACCATTATTATTGTCACCATGCTTCATTCTGTGATGACTATAATGTCGTTTGAAATATCAATCAAAGCAGTGCGTGTATTGTACTTATAATGTAAATAATGTTGATCCAGTTCCTGGGAAAGCATGCAAGTGATACACATATTTTATTACATAGGTGTACTTAATTTTTATTAAATGTATTCTATTTTAATCTAGTGTTTGAAAAATTTGCTGTGGAATGGAAAGAATTTCAAATTTGTAACCTACCAGAAATTTTAAAGCCCTGCAATAATTCATAAATTGTTTGATGATAGGACAATGTACAATATGCAGTTTTGAAAAGAAAAAACAGTCTCCTAGACTCTTTGGACAGTGCCCTAGAAATCTTCTGAACTGAAGATTTAGTCCTTCAGTGCTGCAGTTAAATATTATTTTTTTAAGTAAAATTTTAAAATTGTTTATTTACTACAGTCATTGTACAGTTGTTTACTGTAAATAAATCGGTATTTTTGAAAACTATTATTTTATATAATTTGTGTTCCTTTCATATCCACCAACTTCCTGTGAGGATTATTGAAAAGTGTACATTTCATTAAACATGCTTGTTTTTTTAAATAATGCATTTATATAAATAAAGTAAAATTATTAAAATGACAATACATATTTTCCATTCTGTACACATATTTCAATTGTGTAGCAAAGCCAGTTTGTCCATTTGAATACATCCTGAGATTCTAATGCGTAATACTTACAATTTGTTTAAGAGATATTTAATTCATACTTAGCTCCTGTGTGCGAGGCGTTGCTTAGGAGAGGGGAGGGGGCGTTGAAACTCGTATGTGGTCTTCTCTTGCAGCTGTGAAGTGATGGATGAGTAGCCACGAAGATAACACATCCACATGTCCTGAATGTGCTGCCTATTATGTTGGTTAGTAACTCATGATAGCAGCAGTGCATGCAATTGTCACATGTAGAGAAAATTTCCGAGGTGGGTTGGTAGCACTGAAATCATCTGTTGGGGGAAGGCAGGCATGGTAAAGTAGGTGGCGAGTGGTGGTATGTAAGGGACTGGTGGCAGGAAAGGGAGATGTGCTGAAGTCAAGGCCGGCTGTCGGGGTGTGGTATGAGCGATCGGTGCTGCTTGGTAGCAGCTGCCATGTGCACGCTGATAGGACAGGCTGCAAACATTTCCCATGTGCATGCACTGCACACACCCTACATTTTAACACATCATTACTTTCGCCTTCTGGACACACTGTGTGATGACATTGCATAGGTTGACAGTCTGGACCAGTTAATAAATATTTGTACACTGCAGGCATGTTCAATTGATCGTTATTGCTGTGGCACTGTGAGCACTCAATGTTCCGGTTTTGTATAGTCGCGAGTTCAGTCGTGGTTAGGCACATTGAATGGTAATGTTGTTGGCACAAAGCACACTGTAAAGAAGGGATATATTGGCCCATTCACAGTAATATGTCGTACTAATTTTTTTTTGATTGGGAACTAAATGTTTGAATTTTGTTGCCTGGTATTGTCCAAAACTTTAAATTTGCCCTGGCTTTCAATTTGGATTATCACATCGGAGCTGTCCTTGTGTTCGCAGTTGTTCGTGGCACTGTTGCTCGTTGGGCTGGTCTTATAAGCACATTTTCTATACGTTGTGCCTAATTCGTACGTAGCTGCTACATCCTGTGGGATGGGGTGCAAGCATTGCCAAAACACAGAGGCATCGGGATGCCTACAGGTGTCAGGCCAGCCATTGTTGACAGTTGCAGCATGGTAGCCGAACCTGGTGGTAGGGGTCAAGGCCACAGCCCACCCCTCGTGGCTGACCTCCCTTCGCCCACTTTGTACCAACCGGCGGTGGAGGGGGTGTATGCACCTGCGCATACAGCCTGATGCGCCGAAGGTACTCCCAGCTGGTGTTTCGATGCTTAAGTGAGGGAAATGGTGAGTGCAGGGGCACCCGCCTGCCCTGCTGCGTAGTTCACAGAGCTAAGGGGGAGGGGTGATGACGCCTGGCTGTCCCATTTTGGTCGACTCTCTGCGTGTGCCATGCGCCATTGATATAATGGCAGCTGTGAAGCTGGTTTTGGCGCACTTTTTATGCCATGTGGTGTGGCATCTCTGGGCGTCGTTCTGGCATCTGGCTCGCATCAGAGCATTGTCCCAGGTTGATCACACTGCTCCTGGCATGTTATTGATGTTGTTCGTGGGGGGTGTGGATATTTGGGAAAATTGCTTAAAGTGGCGTTGATGTGGCGGAAGATTTTGAGGTTTTCTGGGTCGAAAAACATGAGGAAAGATGAGGGAAAGGTACACCACAAGGAAGGGTGACAACTTAATGCCAGTTAAATTGCATAGAACATCAGATAATTAGAATAGGAATTCGCCACAGAGTTGGGCGCCAATTTAACGCCTGTTGGCTAGGTGGTGTTGGGTTAATTTGAAGTTTTGAAGGGCGGTGAAAAACCTTTTTAGGTGGGTTTGGAGTTGGATACCCGACAAGGTGCCAGACACAATCGGCAGTTGGTGTCGATTGCTGCTGCTGATGATGGTGATCTCAGGGTATGGTGGATCGTTGGCCCGGACATGCACAGTCCCTAGGTGAAATTGTTGGATGAGCCCCTATGGACAGGAAAACCAGGCGTTCCTTATGCCTGATACTTACGTTAGAATGAAGTGGGCCTATTCAGGCTGACCCACGTTCATTTTACTGATAAAAGCTTGATGTTGAGAATTCTGGTTACTAAGGTAAATTACATGAAAATACGGTGAAAGCAGGTTGTAGGGGACCTGGGCCCCGAAACACCCCAGTGCTTGAAATGAAAAACACAAGGTCTGAAAACTTGCATGTATTTGCTCTTGTACAAAACTTTACATCACTCTATGTGAAAACTTTACACGGGTTCTGGCTTGCGGCCAGCCAGATAGGCAAAATTGCGAAAGTAAACAGGTGGGCACAACAATGAATTACTGGTGTGTTAAGCTTCCCCGGGCGATGCTTTTCCCAGGGAAGAAGGGGTGGAGTCTCCGGGTGCAGAAAATAACAGGTTCCAGTAAGTTACATCAGACTATTGCAGCTAAAGATAATGGCGCGAAAACTTGAAAGTACCCGGAGCATGACGCGACACTTGCTGAACCCTTGAGACATTCCACAGCGACTGAATCTGGCGAACTCGCAAGGCGCGGACTATGTCGTCATGCAGCTCGCCCTGCACTACTTTCTGTTGAACTGAAACACTTGCACAAGTGAATGAACATGAACCCTAGCATATAACAAGAATAAATAACAACATAATATTACACTCTAAATAAACAAATTGAATTTAAATGTGGATGGCATGAAATGAGGGTGAACAGCTGAGGTGAGAAATACCTAGATTTTCAAATAAACATAATTAAAGCACTGAAATTGTTATAGGGGCGTCTTTAAGTGTCCACACACCTGGTGTGTATTTATTTTGCATTTAATTATTTGATCATGAAATGCCCTTTAATTAATGTGTACCGAGTCCATCATAATTCACCCTCGCCTGCCCAAATGAGGGTGGATGGTGGTATGAGGTTGTGTGGCACTACTCTGACTCACCTGCTCTCGCACTACACTGCACGCGGTACTGCACTGTGCACTGAGGGCACACTGGCGCTGGTCGATGCAGTGGATGTGCGGCATGGCAAACAGTCTGGAAGGCAGGACGCTGTGCGACATCTATTGTTTTCCATAACCTGGACACTTGACCCATGGACATTTACTACCACGAAATTTATATACGGACTGCAACGACTGTTGTTAATTTTTTTTATGTAATTGTCTTCCATGTTGAAATCTTCCCCTTGCGCCTTCTTTGCCCTGCCATTAATCGTTTCGACTTTGATGGCTCCCCAGCGCTTCCATTTTTTGCACATTGTACTCTTCTCTGCTGCTCCTCTGCTGCTTCAAGTACTGCCCCACTTATTATGCTGTTCTGCATATATTTACACATTTTGTCAAGTCTAGGTTCGGTTCACGAAGTAAACTGTCCTTTACCTGCACACCCTTGAGTCCACACATCACACAATCTCTAATTCTACTTAAGCTATCTTTTAAGTCTCCTAAATTAAAATTTGCACTTAATTTTCTTAATTCCGTGATTAAAGAATCTATGGTTTCCCCATCATGCTGTACTCGACTAAAAATAAACATTTCTCATAACAGTTTCATTTGTTTTGGGATAAAATGATTTTTCAAATGTATCGATGATATTAACATAACAATTTGTATCCTCATCACTCACATCTAGTGTATTGTTCACTTCGATGGCGTCTTCCCATATTGCATGCAACAATATTGCAACTTTCGTGGTGGGAGACACTTTAGTATTTGCATACAGACCGAGGCCGTGCAGTACATTTCATACCATTGAAACTAACATCTATGATTTTTCACTACATTTCCTTGCAGTGACAGTTCATCTGGCTGTTTTAAATTATTCATTTTCCAACTGTACTTTAGCATCCCATCATCCAAACAACTTTACTAACACACAAATCTACCAACAGAAGCTCGATTCGTAAGTCGACTGTGCCATGTAACATATGTACTAGAATTAATATTATTGAAATAAAAACTTGAGTTATATAACCTGCTTGCACTACTTGACCATTTATTCAACCAGATGTTCATATAACAAGTTCATCTGTCCTCAACCATCTTGTGTCTGTCTCCAGTCACATGGCTACCAACCTCTTCCCAACCAATTACTGCCTCTGATGCCCTTCACATAAGGTTTATCATAAGATATAGACATACATTTTATAAATAAATGTGTTTCGGTTAACGCACTAACATACATTAACGTAAGTATTTAAATCGTAGTATGTAACATACATATTATGTGGCTCCTAATATTAATATAACACTGATTTTGAATAAGAAGGGCTCTGGGTTTGATAAAAAATATCATTCAAACAAATTTAATTGTAAAATGTTCAGGTGCAAAATATGCTTAAATAGCACAATTTTGCATATTCAAATCCAAGATTTTCTGGGAGAGAACCTGNCCCCTGCTTTTTTTTTTCTTCTGTAAATATATGTGTTCCTTTATAACAAATACATTTTAATTCTCCCCCCCCCTATATAATTGAAGTCAGTGCCACTACTAATATCACTGGCAGTAAACAAGTCAAGTAAATTATATCACATGCCAGATGGCACATTATGAATTTTTTTGGTGATGCATGGCAATTCATAAACTTATTTCTATAAAACTCCAAGACTCTATTTCCATAAAATAGCTTTGGAGAGTCAAAATATGTAACAAAATATCATATGTTGTTCATGATTAATAGAGCACTTCTAAAATCAACCTATGAAAAATGTTATTAATCCTGCCTGTTGATGTGAACCACACATCCACGAGCTCCGTGTGCCCACTCTGACAACTGCAGTAACATCAATAGCACCAGCTACACCGGACCGCACCAACCACATTAGGCCAAGAGAGCGTAGTGCAGTTTGACAAGAACGGACTTGCCGACAAGGATTATGTAACTCAAGAGACCGCCCTACTTATTGATTACAAGAGCTAACTCTTTTATTAAATAAGTAGGCTATCCGAAATCGTGTTTACCCCAAAACCACAGATGTTGGGCACACGGTCAATTGGTCGTTACATCGTAGCAGCTCGTGCCGTGACATACGGCGTGATGCACCACTAAGTGCCGTCGAACTGGCCTGTAGGACGAAGCCGAAGTGCTAAGTGCTCCAAAGTGCATCCAATAGTGCCCAGAATTTTTCCAAACACATCAAACAACATCTCGGCATTCACAGCTACAGCCAGGGGTGTGTTTTATTGTATTAAGAGCAATCGAGCATTGCAACCCACACCCCTTTGCCCAGGTGGACTCATCCATCCCTTCAGGAGACAGCCACCTGTCAACACTGTAGCCAGTAAAATACAAACACATCAAAGGAAGTGAAATACAAACGCTTTTCACAAGAAATTTAATAGTGTGTTTAATGTGTATTTTTAAAAGATAAATTATATTTTCAAAAAGGGAGATTGCATATAAAGGCATCCATCCTTGTTACATGTAATTTAGTGTGGTGACACTCCCTGTCAACTTCACAACATCAACATTAAAATAAATTTTTTAATACTCAGGGGTGTCACACATGTGTTTCAATTAATTTATAAAAAATTGCACCATTACAATAATATTACATAGTGTTCATCTTATGTTTTACCATTTGGTGTTTGACATCGGTTCTCGTCACTTGTAATGGAAGTCGATATGACTCATCCAGTTCGTCTCAGCACTTGGGCTAGAATGGCGGCATTGGTCGTCAGCTCTGCGCGCCCCCTCAGTACCATCATTTAGGCTATCACTTCACTTCAATCGTTAATTAATTAACCAGAACATTAATTTTATTTATTTTAAGTGCCGAAGGTAGAACCAACCGCACTCTAACCAGAGAGCTTAACGCTACTGCATATCTGCATAAAACCACGCTCATTTTCACGCAAAGGTCACTGACAGGCCGTAAGTGCTGGGTCCGTTTTCTTTCACTATTCACATGTAATCAAGCACAGTGAATATACAGCTTTACCAAGATCAATGTGCATTGATCATTGTCCCCCGGGATACGTAGGGCACCACACCTTTTGTAGTACCTCCCGCAATTTCAAGTATATTTCAGGCATACGAGATGGCCTACAGTCTCGTCATAAGGTGTAAATAGTGTAACAGTAAGTATGTGACGACATCATCTGCAAACTGATGGAGGACTCCAGGGCTCCCTGGGCCATCGACCGAACGACCCACATCACTAACTCTCCACTGGGTTATGGCACCAGGCAATTCTACACTCAACCAGCCCTGGGTCACCTCGACCATTTCAAACCTGTAAGCGAAGGGAAAATTATTATTCTAAATAGCCTAATTTTAAGTCTAAATCCACAGGGACATGTGTGTGTTAACTTCTGTGATACCTCACATCAGGCAAGTGTAGCCATTGGCTATAACAGAGTATTTTTCCACCTTTAGCGCTGCGAGTGCACAGAGCTTCGCTAGGTATAGCCTCCTCCAACTGCAGCATAGAACCTGTTGCCTGTCGCCTTGGCATCGGCTGTCGCTCATTTGGCCAATCGCATACTACAGCTGCCGTATAGGGAGGGGGTGCCTTATAATATTGTATTACATATTATTAATATAAATGTTATTTATAGTTGTGAAAAATTACTGCGCAGGAGCTGTGTATCGTGGGACAGTCGTTTTAAATGCAGGCTTATAGTGGCCTATACGCTAGAAGCGATTTTGGTCGCTTATAGCGCTGGGTTTCGTCTGGATCGTAGTCTCCGAGGGCAGTAATAAGGGGGTTATCATGTGCTTGGCACGAGTCATAAAATTGCTCGGCCATTTTGTGGAAGACATCTTGCAAAATTTCCTGCTTCAGCTTGGAGTGCAACTATTTTATGGGGATATAGCGATGTGCATTAGCAGCCTGTCTGAGGCACTTATTTTGCACTACCTGCAATTTATTAATATAGTATTGAGCACAATATGCCCATGCTGGGGTCGTATGTGTGATTATAGGTCGAATCATTGAGGCTTAGATTCGTATCTCACTGTGAGGCTTAACGCCAGATCCGCATTTAATTATAGGATATGCGGTGACATACGAGCATGGGCAAGATTTCTCTTGGTCTCCACATGGTGCTGCCATGTCAGCTTTTTATCTAGAATGATGCTTAAATATTTCGCGTCATCCTTATACGGAATAATCTCCCCGAATAGTGTTAGATGAGTGATATTGGGTGTAGAGAGGGTAAGGAGGTGTCGTTGGCTAAATACTACAGTCTCGCATTTGCTGGAATTCATTTTTATTCTCCATGTGCAGAAACAGTTTTCCAGCTGATTTAGCTGTTCCTGTGTGTGTGCTGAATGGCCTTTGTTTAAAATCTGAAGTCGCCCTTTCTGCGGAGACTCCAAATGAGCGACCTGCTAAATAAAATGCAATTAATTCGACATAAGAGTCAGGGAATTGCTATTCAAATAATTTGTATATTAGGCCTGCATGAAAAACCCTGTCAAATACTTTTCAACATCGAGAAAGACTGCTACTGTATAATGTCGTCAGATAAATGTAGTGGTTATATGCTCAGTGAGCCGAACCAATTGGTGAACTGTAAAATCTATCTTCCTAAAGCCAAACTCTTCGTCTTGTGGGAATTCACGAAAAATGGACAGTAGAAAACATGTTTTAATTTATTTTATTTTATATTATATATAACTACAATTTTAATTGGCAAACAAACATTAGAATGGCTAATAAAATATATATCACAGCAATAATTATCACAGTTATCAATTTGTTTTATTGATTACCATTCTTTATATTAGCCCAGGAGCAACAAAAAGAGACGAACACGACATTAGAAATATAATCTTAGCTCCAAAACAACAAACCTTTAAGAAATACAAAGTCATAACTAAATTTATTTAACAACTGATTATAAACATTACCATTTTCTTCGACTAGAACACAGAACTCATTTGACTCTAAAGACTCGTAGAAAGGAGGGCAGCAATTGATTTGCCCAGTAAATCATCTATTCCGTAAAATACTTTAAAAAAATTAACAGGCAAGCAAAAAAAATTACGCGGGAGGCATGTGTAAGACCCAGTACGTCTACAACAGTTAAAATTACAAAAAACAAACAACATATTAAAAATTTTACGCCCCAACGATATAGTCGTGGAGACATCAAAAAATGGATACCCATACATACTTGGGCGGTTAACAAGGACAAACACTTCATGTTAAAACAAGAGGGACACAGCAACGCGAAACCTTACTTAAGCTGTAACCTATTTTTTAAAGGGCGACCGAAACCAGAATTTTTAAATGGCCTAACCTTACTGCACAACCCAAAATTCAGCACAACTATGCCACACAAATCACAAAAAAACATTAAAAACCCAACTGCAAGGTTAGCATTCTCCACGACTTACAGTTTTACTGCCCCATCGCTCAATAGCTAAACTGGTATACTGTGTAAACTCAGTAACATCATGCGGTACTGTCCACTGCTGGACGAAGGTGAAAGTGGTTAAGCCATCATCTACTAGCGAGGATATTGCGGCATAAGTTGCAGCGAAAAGTAGCAGACTTCGGACGGGCGTAAAGTAGAGCAGAATAGGCCGAGCCCCGGCTGAGCATGGACTTAAGTAAACTATCCTGGCCAATCAAAAATTGTGATGCACAAAGGGGAAGTAAAAAGCAAGAAAGGAAAATTGGGAGGAAAATGGAGGGGATCCGAGCCAAGCACAAAGTACACCACCATGCAGAAGAAGATGGTGGTAAAAACATTAAAGCGACAGCACTAGTGTCACAATCCCCACCCCAAAACCTGTGCCCTGAGGAATGTCTCTCAAAGTCGAAAGTTCGTCGGTAAACAAAACACAGTTCACAGAACAAGCAGTAAGTAAAAACTCGTAGACATAGTAGAGCAGAAACAATAGTGCAAATAGAAGAGAATGAGTTTACAGATTGATATACAACACAGACACATGTAGGTCATCATCGTCAGTTCAAAGAGGGGCTCCAAGAGCAGCCAAGTGGGCAGATGGCCCATTCCCTCCCTTTTCTCATGCTCTGCAACAGCTGGTGCCCATTTTCAATAACCTGTAACTTAACTGAAGCCTGCAGTATGCAAATTAAACCACCTTCTCCCCACTCCTGAAATCACAACACCCTGTCAAGTGTTGCCCTTCCATGTGGCCAATTTCTTCCTAAAAAGCCTGACTGCCATTCCATTTCTTGCGACACATTCCTGAAGGCAAGTGTCGCCCTTTCCATGAGGCTAAAATTCTCCTAATTTTCCTAACTATTTACGTAAATTCCATTCCTGACATTTTTACTCATTACCTCAGTGCAGTGATCTCTTTGTTTTTGCAAGGGAAATTTCATGTGTTACAGTCACCTGTGTAAATCTTGCATAGTTTCTCATCAAAAATCTCAAAATCCTGGCATTTTCCGGCATTCCTAAACTCAAACTTCCATGCTGCAAGGGAGTGGTGTCACTATCAGCTTGTGAAATCCCGCCCCAGTACGGGAAAGGAGAATATAATATGGCGACAACCAGCTAGCATCGCCACTACCATGATCGTCGAAAACAACTCTGCTAACAGAATGGACTGCCATCATTTTGGGGGAGCATCATCAACCCTCCTGTTCCCTCATGGGCGAGATAGGGAGGTGGCATCTAGGAATGTGTGTGCATGGCAGACACCACCACCATCACTCCATTCGCTCGGTAGTTCACCCCTCCTTCGCGCGGCGCAGGGGAGGATGCTTCGGTCTATGTGGTCCATTGACCCCAGCGAAGATCAGATGGCCACACTATGGCTTTCCCTGCTAACTGCATCATAACAGCAGGTTGACAGACTGGCATACCTCCAATGACATAGTCGAACATCTGTGCTCGAAGTGTGTGTGCCTACTAATGGACCCAGATCTCTTTACGTTTGTGCAGTTACAAAGCATTACCTGTCGGTGGAACAACACCATTAAAGCATGGCGACTATGCCATGACATTGAAAATATCAACAGAGAACTGTGTACCGATGCACTGGCGCATACCACCATGGGCCGAACAGCTGAATTGTGTGATCGTTGTAAGAGACCTCGACAGGCCCGGGTTACTGTCGACCCTGTTATATACAGCATACTGCAAGTGCGCCGAGAGTACAAACATTGCGACTGCACCGAGAAACATAATGCGAACACTTAGAAAATTCAGTAATGTTCATAGGCACGGCCGACTTATCCAGGCCACCTTTGCTTGTACTTGGTGTCCTCGAGTGTACTATGTCAAGTTCGTAATACAACAGGAACTTGCCACGCTTTATTCAGATAACTTCCTCCAGTGTGCACGGTGTCAAGTACCACCATGCCTACCTGTCACTTGTTCCCCGATGGCTCAGAACGTCATTTTCAATGATCCCAACTTCAGTCCATCAGAACTGTGGCAACAAAACCATTGTAGTGGATGAACTCTGAAATAACATGTTGCGACAGCCGTCGTTTAAGTGCCCAATGCTAGTGCATCACCACGAGCGAGTGGTGTGATCCAGAGAATGTACTCTTCACATGTCGACAATGCACATCGCAACTCGACTTGCTCTGCTCCAATGTGTACTCCAGGGCATGCATAGCCAAGCCTCGCCACCCTTTCCTCCTGCACATTCCACACCCCTTCTCAACATGACCACGATACAGCACAGCAACCTATCTAACTCAACAATAACAACACAGCCATGTGGCTTCTCTACAGTGGTATCTGCCTCCACTTCCATTCACTTCCAATCGTTGCCAAGAATTGTGGGCCTTCCTGCTGAAGATCCTGTGGCCTTCCTGCATAACTGCACCAGCAGGTTACAGTACTATGGCATTGAAGAAGAGGGCTGTCCAAATTGCATTGGTGACCTGCTGAGTAGTGATGCAAGACAATGGTGGCACGGAATAGTGCATTATGGAATTGTGTGGTTTGAATTCCATCGATCTTTTAAATGTTGTTTTGCGGCCTCTTTCGCTTCCCCTCCAAGCACGGACCCTCATAACCCTCGAGCACTAAAGACCTGTGACGAAATTCTCACCTCTTTTGCTATGCAGAAGATAAATTTTATACGGACTTACCCAATCAGATGTCCACCAAGGGAGTGCTGGAGGTAGTGGCAGTATCAATGCTGCTGGAATTTCTTGGCGCATTAGCCCCACTAATCAACCATCCTGTTAATGATTTTATGTGGCTGCTTGTAATTTTGTATTAAATATATAGTATAACAGTATAAAGAAGACGAGATTAAATGTAGTGCTATTTCCTAGGAACCAGAATCATCTATTTCGGACAAATCCTAAAAAATTGCAATAAAACGTCACCCCCTGGACAAAAGGAGACTAAGTGACTCTGTTTAAAAAGGTCCAGGGCGAGGACCACCTCTGTTCGCCTGATGTTAGTGTGACTTCCATCACATTTACTGGCATGAGGAGTGTCCGAACTGCCTCAAGTGGTTTTGTTATGGAAAACAGCCTCTGATAAATAACGAAACGGGGATAGTGCCATCGGACATCACCTAACCCGGGAAAATGTTTGTCATCCTGAACAGACTCTGCAACAAATTCTATTTCACAAATATTCAGCAATAGAAATCAAGTCACCTGTATCCCAGTGTTCTCAAATAACCAAAAGTGCCATGCTTTAATTGATACCACAGCTTCTCATAACCGTGTCCATGTGAACTTAATAGATGTGTGCCAAATAAAACCAGCAAATCAAACTGTCCAGCTCTCTGCAAAAACTCATACAGGTGAAAAATACGTGATGTGAAAATAACTGTGCACTTCTGGAACATCAAAACTACCACAACTACATTTGTACCCAACGACCTATGGAAATATGAAATACTGTGAATACCATGGTTAACAGAACACAGCCCTATAATGGAATCAGCTTCTAGACTAATCCATTTCGTCCCAAAAGAGAGCTTCTCCGGGCATACAGCTGCACGAGCTCGACAATGCTGTGCCAGACGAGTACCGTGACATCATCCAGCATGTACTCAGTGAGCATCGCGATGTTTTCGTAGCTACTGATCCATTGCATCACACTAATGTGGCAGAACATAGCATTCCACTCCCCAGGAAAAGCCTCTTTATACTATTCCTCACTGTTGAGTTGAGAGATTTGGGCGACTCTTAACAACGAGGTCTTGAGAGCATATGCGGGTGAAATGAAGTGAGAATGGAGTAGTGGTGGAATGTACCAGTGGGAAAACAGGAGATCCCCGAGAAAACCTGCCAACCAGCAGCATCACCCTGCACGATTCCCACTTGCAAAAATTTGGTGGGACCGTGCCTTTCTATTTATTGCCTTTCTGGCTCTAACTTGATCGTCTTCCAAGTGGACTAGTGGCAAAATGATTAGTCTGGACTCCACGTGCATAGGGGATGGCCACACTATTAGCAATTTCCAGACCTGCTACTTTTTGCTGAGTTAATCATGTATCGCCAATACTGTCTTCTTTTTACTAGAACTTAAAGCAATAATATTTCGTTTTCGTCCTGGACCCTGAAATCATGAGTTTAAGGCATTAGTTTTGTACATAAGACACATGTGTAAAGAAAAATCATGAGAAATTACAATGAATGACTCCCAATTTGTGGGCACCTGCTGAACAGACGATCCATTTCTTAGGGAAAATTCTGGGTAACTTCAAGTGTCTCTAAAGCAAAGGTTTACAAATTTTTTTACAAAAGACTGTATTTAACGTTCGTGTTTAAAACAGTTTCACAGTTACTTTACAATATTTTCGCATTCCTTATGCAATTTAAAAAAATAAAAGCAATTTAAATATATAACAATTGATGTTAGCTGTGCCTCCTCACATTACGATCCACTGCTGACTCGTTTGCATACAGCACAACTTCGCACTCGATGACACATTAAGGAGCGCCAATGTACCAACATACAATGTATGCGAACCCATTGTGCAGTAGCCCATTGCATTCTACCCAAGAAAATGTGACGAGTAACATGGTAGTGCTATCTATGACGCCCCTAGAGTCAGTGAAATGCCTGGTACTGTCCCAAGGAGTGGTTATGGAAATTCAGTGTTAGCATTGTAATAAATTAGTATATAAAACAAAGTGATAAAATCTGTCCCGCAGCACATGTAGAGAACATCAGGCTGAGTGTTCTTATGCATGGAAAAGGCATGTGTACCCACACACATGTGCAAGGTAAGCTGACGATATAGGAGGTTGTGCCTACATTTTCATATAATCAAAATTATGGGAACGAATGAGATGCAAGTGTTACTTAACTAATGTAGTTATTAATTCAATTGAATTGAGCAAAGTTGTTGCTTTAAGTGCTGCCATTCGGGTAGTAGACCCGACAACCTAAACGCATAACAAATCTGCCACAACTCACTGCATAATCATAATTCATTAAAGTACCTTCAATTAATTCAAATGTAAGTACCAGGTAACAATTGAAGGGTTATATATTTAAAAGGGTCACATGTGTATGTACATTGTAATCATCATCCTGTGTAATCATCTCATTCACCATTTAAATGAGAGCGCTTTTGTTTTTGGCGGGCGACGTTGATAAGGCCCGTGCCACTGAACGGTAGCTCGTCCAGTTGAATTGTAGGGTGACTATAGGTTGCACACATGTCGTGGCCTGGAGCCAGTATCTTGTATTTGTACCAATCACTGTAGATGTAATAATAATTTATTAATCATGGAACATAGTTAACCAGTTTCACCCTGGACATGCACCTCGTACAGTTAAACTGCAAACCCCCACCGGTTTTTATGTACAGTAATTCTTGTTGTCCGCGAGAAATTTTGTACAACACTTAGGCTAGTGTCAGGGACTTAGTATCACATCCACTCTATTGTGACAGTTGTGTGTAGCATCCATCATCTCCACGGATATAAAAACAGGTAAAAAATGTAAACACATTGAGTGTGGTGTACATTATTTCGTAAGTGTACCACAATTTCGTGTAGCTACTTCGCGATGAACTTAAAGAGATGAACCCCATTCCATCAAATGTTTTCTCAGGTTTCTCCCTGTATATTATAATTGTTTCATAATTGTAACACTCGCACTACATCTCGATGGAATTCTAGTCTAACATGAGTTTTCTCGGGAGTACTCTGCATGTATTCAGTTTCGCGGCGACATTGGTCAGCCATGATCTGCCATCAACCATCCACGACGTAATTCACTAGGGTGCAGGGAATGCCCGGCCATCGTACAGCCTGGGGATCATTCAAGGAGTCTCGTGCTAGTCCGATAACCGAAACTGACTAGTTGGCGCACTTTACCGGAATACCTGTACGTCCAGATAGCCCACCACGAGAAAGGAATGGGTTGGCGGGTATGCGATTCATCAACCCTCAAGCAGCAGCGACAAACCTCTCCATAACAGCTGTCAACATGTACAGTACAATATGTGAGTAGAAGGCCATTGATTCCGTACGTGAGTAGGAGGGCCATTGCTTCCGTGAAGATTATCCATGCTGCCCACTGCACAACCGTGCTGTGTAAATGGGCTTCCATGCATTCATTTCCCCGATCGCGATGTAGCTTTCACAGTGGACCAGTGTTGCCAAAAAGCCCAAGTCAATTGACCCTTTTGCCAAATATGACTTAACTGCCAACATTTGCTGTTACCTACCCAGAGACCTTCGCATATAAACCCTCATGTCAGTACAACAACCGAACGAAGCACCATCTATCAGGCAGCGCAGCCAACAACAGTGCACAAACACAGGACTGCACTTAGTCGTGTGTGCATGCTCCACAGAGGAACAATATCGTGAATATTTGAGCATTGCCGAATGCATTGGTACATGCGACAGTAAATACTTGTGTACTCACTGCCACATCAACACAGCCAACAGCCTTGTTGATCTGCATACACATGCTGACTTTGTTCTCAGCGAAAAATAGGTGTGAACACAGTATATGATTTTACAAACTGTAAGACCCGACAGGGATATACAGTACCATGTAAGGATTGGGGGTAGCATTGTAAGATTGCATGCATGGTTACACAGGAATCGTCATGGTGGCATGAATGCTTAGAGGAGCGAGCATCGCTGTGTAACTACAAAACTATCAACATGACACAGCCTGTTATTTCAACCAATCCATTGTTTACTGGGTATGAGGGGCCCACTGCCTACTGGGAATGTCACCGCGAATGCCATACTACTACCCCCAACAACCTCGATTTTTCAAATAAACCCCATGTAAATAATAGTGTACAAACCAACAAGCATAATTCAGTGTGTCAATCAGCCCAGCATCATGCCAGCACAGTTTCAAACACTCCCAACGTTTTCCCAGCCAGTATACAGAGGACCCGAGGGCTTTCGTGGAGGAATGTGTCCAGAGTATTCAGCACCATGAGGTTCCCACCGAGAAATGGCCGAGTGTCGTAGCAGCACATCTGATGGAAGGTGCACGGGCATGGTGGAGAAAAACCACCGAGTACCAGATGATGTGGGAGAAATTCGTGGAAAAGTTCTCAACCTGGTATATCAGCACATTAACCACCCTCAAACCCAATTAAACATTTCAACATAACGACAAAATAAAATTGAGGATTTAGAGTTATTTTTCATACGAAAGGTTAACTTAGTGGCACATTTCTACCTGCGTATTACCTCAGCAGATACATTGGAAACAGTAATAAAAACTGCACTGCCCGAGTACTGCACAGCAATATGCCCAGCCATATGTAGTGTATTCGACAGGTTTGTATGGAGAGCAGCTGGCATCGCACAGAATACGGAGGAAATATGTAATCAGCAAACAGAAGCATTTTATGTGCAGATAACAGCAGCCCTGCCCCCCTTCGCAGACATCAGCAAACCAACTGGTGACACGCAGGCACAAAACAGCGAGTTTTTAAACCTATCCTATTACTAAGTGTTAAGTGTATGTCTGAGGTAGGGACAGGAGATTTGTTGCGTCTCGGGGCTAGGGCCCATATGCCTACACTAGAGGGAATTTCATGCAAAGGAGGCATGCATCGCGGCCGAGAGGGATTAAGGCAGCCATGGCCGCGATTGGGGCCATGAACTGCATCCCTGAGTGTTCCTATAGCTGAGACTATAGCTACGAACGGGGAGGGGGGAAACCGACATTGGCACCGTAAACAGCCTCCCGACAGGAAAGAAGTTCAAAACTTATTCATGCATTAAAGAAAATGTTAAGGAGGCAGCAGGTGTGGATTTCATGCTTATTATTGTAGAGTTGAAAATCTAGAAGGGAAAGGGGCGGGACTGTGGACACAAGCGTCCTTGAGGTTGAACTGCTGTCAATATTTCTGTGCAGGCGTATCAGCACAATAATATTGACAGCAGCTATTAAGTGCAGGGCCCCCCTGCTTCTCGTCGAGTGCATCGGCAGCCTGGGCATCTCAGTCATGGCACCTACTCAATCTTCACTCTTCTGTGCTGACATCAGGGTCTCCACACCGTGGATGAAGGAGGTGAGGCAAGCCAGGGAGCCACCACCTCACCCTCCTCCAAAAGAGTATATCTGTCTTCAGGCAGGCGGGACTTCCGGGACCTACCAGGCCCATGGCGAATCCGTTGGCCCAGGAGTGGAGGCTGACATCAGGAAGCTTACGAGTTGCGATGCATTCCAATTCATTCATCACGCATCTGCAATCAGCAGCCCGCAGAATACAGTAGTGAGGTTCACTACACTTTGCATGATTCAGCACCTCGAGGTCCCCCTCCCCGCTATGATCGTTGGGCTGCCTCCTGCACGATGCACTTCGCCGTCTAGTATTGAGCTACCCAGTTCCCCGACATCCACAACGACGGTGCTGTCGCACCGGCCAGTTGGTCCATGGGCTGGTATTCTAGTACCCCCCACCCCCAGGCATGGGGAACCCCTATCTCACCACCTGGGGACGCGACACAGCCCGCAGATCAATACCAGCCCAGTCATCTGAGGGGCAGGAAAGCGGAAAACAGGTGGGCGTGACCAGTGCAGCTGCCGAGCCAGTCGACACATGTTGAACTACACAGATGCAAAGAGTCCCACCCCACATATTCCTGTTCTGCCCTGGGCAATAGATGCATTGGCATAATGAGTGTCCAAAAAGCCCAGGTCCCCCTCTGGGAAAAGAGGTAATGAGAGAGGGAATGAGAGTCCCCCTATCCCACAACAGGAAATGTCAAGAAAATAAAATAAAAACAGTGCAACCATCAATTCATGAATTGCCATATTTAGGATAAATATGTCAAAAATTTGATGATCTCATACATATTACAGTGAAAGTGTATATGCACAAAACTGTAGTGTTAATCGACACATGTGTTTCTTATAATTTTATAAATTAATAATTAGTAAACCTATCTCAGTTACAGTGTCAAGCACAGTCTGTTAAACAAGTCACCCATACAAGTGACAGCCACACAACTGACGAAATCGTTTCAGAACTTAACATATGTGAAATACACATGCTGTTGACTGTCCCAGAGATACCAGATTTAAGAGAGGGTATGGTCCTGGGGGTGCCATGGTTACAGAATGCAGTTGATGTGAACATTGTATTCACAAGCTTATTTTGCCCACTCTGACCGCTGCAGTCACATCAACTGCACCAGCTGCACCAGGACCCACCAGCCGCATCAGGCCAAGAGTGAATAGTGCAGGTTGACAAAAATGGAACTTGCATGTTCTTGCCAACAGGTACTATGAGACTCAAGAGTTCGTCCTACTTTGTTTGTTACAAGAGGTAACTCTTTTAATAAATTAGTAGGCAATCCGAAACTGTGTCTAACCCCAAAGCCACAGCTTTTGGGCACACAGGCCATTGATTGTTATGTCGTAGCAGCTCACACCGCGACAAACGACATAACACATCACCAAGTGGTGTCTACTGGCCTGAAAGCCGAAGCTGAAGTGCTAAGTGCTCCAAAGTGCGACAAATAGTGTGCATCATTTTTCTATAAATATCCCACAACTTCATCTCATTCAAAGCTACAGTCAGAGGTAGGTTTAATTGCATTAAGAGCAATCGATCATGGCAACACACACCTCTTTGCACAGGTGGACTCATCCATCCCTTCAGGAGACAGCCACCTGGCAGCACTGTAGCCAGTGAAATACAAACACATCACAGGAAATATAGTACATACACTTTTCACAATAAAGCATAAAAGTGTATTTAATATATATTTATAAGAGAGTAGTAGTGTTTTCATAAAAGGAGATTGCCTATAAAGGCCTCCATCATATGAATATTTAATTTAGTGCAGTGGCACTTCCTGTCACGATCACATCATCAACCTTAACAGATATTTGTTAATTAATGGGGGTGTCACCAATGTGTTTAATTTAATTAATATAACTTTTCACCATTGCAATAATGTTACATTGTGCTTATGACATGTTTTACCACTTGGCATTTGACGTTGGTTCATGCCAAGTGTGACAGAGCCTACGCCACTCGTTCAGTTTGCATCAGCATACGAGCCAGACTGGCAGTGTGGTCGTCCGCTTTGCGAGCCCCCACCATACCATCATTTAGGCTGATATCACTTCATTGCAATAATAACTTAATTGACACGAACATTTGATTTCTTTCTGCACTGAGCAGAGAACCACCTGCACTCTCACCAGAGAGCTTAACGCTACAGCGTATCCGCATAACTACCAAACTGTCTTAGGACATTTTCATGGTAAGTTCCATTTCTTTTAATATTTACATGTCCACTTCCTGAATATTTAATCAAGTATGTGATTAAATAGATTTACGAAATTCAGTGACTGTTGATTCATCGCCCTCTCAGACACAAAGGGCACTACAACTCTTGTAGTATCACCCACGATTTTTCTAATATATTTCAGGCATACGAGAAGGCCTACAGTCTCACCACAATGTCAACGTGTTTAAGTAGTGTAACTTTAAGTGAGTGACAACTTCATCTTCAAACTGATGGAGGCATCCAGGGCCCCCTGGGCCATCGACCGAACGACCCACATCACTAACTCTCCGCTGAGTTATGGCGCCAGCCAATTCTACGCTCAACCAGCCCAGGTCACCTCGACTACGTCAAAGGTGGCTTTCCCAACTGGGGTGGAACGTTTCACCAAGCCATTTTTTTTCCTACGTCAAAGATGGGTTTCCCTACTAAGAGCAGAAGGAAGAACAAAACATGAGTACAATTGCAGCGAAAATGTATTGTCACAAAACATAATCACCATCAATTCAAAGTGGATGTTCCCACGCTCACACACCATATGGCTTCTTCAGTGTTCTGTAGGCCTCTCTTGCTCAGAGGAGGACACTCGAAAGTATCTTCACCAGTTTAGAAATAGTGGGAAAATCTGCCAAGTTGTTTTCACGCAAGTAACAACAAACTACATTTTAGAGCATTATTTAGTGTAACTGTATCATAGTCCAACTCTAAAATGACATCTAAATGTATTTATGTACGTCGCACAACACGCACTAGAACACAGATCAATAACAACATGCTACACGCACATGACTGTGTTGAGAAACAAACCCCACCGCAATTCCAAAGTAAAATCAGGAGTGCATTGTTTATAATTTACGGGATGCATAATATATAAAACTCTTCAGAGACTTCTATATATATTTGTGTTTATCACGCCAAATACGCAAAGAATGTGGGTAAAATCAATTTTACAGTGCACCATGTATGTTTTACGAATCACGTAAAACATTAATAAGCAAAAGTCGTATATCCAGAGTTCAATTATATTCGTGCTCGGAACGACAGGTTAATTTTTAAAATGTTCTAAGTTCTCTATAACAGTGTTATGTACATTTGCATAACAAGGAAATTCGTTGGAAGCAGTCAGCACCAAAATTCATGTAATAATTGTGTCAAGCTATCACATGATAATTTCACGAAGCATGCAAGCTCCGCCATTGCTGGGCAGGACAACCATAGAACACCACCCCCACCCACATTCCTAAGCAGGAGGGTCGTAGTGATGCACTGGTAAGGCGCATGCGAGTGGGCCACCATGCCCCTCCCCTCAAACCCCTCGGTTAACATAACACTCTCCAACCCCTGCACAGGTGTCTAGGGAGACACGGAAGCCATGACATCAACAACATCCGTCACCATGAAAACCGTGCCGAGCCATGTGTCCGAACCGGAGCTGGTTGCTTACAAATTGAATTGGTGCACTAGCAACAGAAAAATACAAACTATATGCCTGAAGTGCGTGTGGTAACAAAACCGATTCCATTCCATGATTCCAAATGTCCATGTCGAGAAACAACAAACGCGAGGCGACTCGCAGAAGACATTAAACGGGCTAATAGGGAACGGATCGGGAATGCCTGGAGCAGTACCTCTGATGACAAACAGGTACCATTGTGCACTAAGAGCAACAGACCGCGAGCGGTCCGAGGAAACATCGGCCTCGTGAAAAGACGTGTGTGCCAGTGTACACTCGTTCAGCAAACAGAACCATTTTTGGAAAATACACAGCAAACAGAAATTTTTTTTGACAATACAGAATTAACTAAGGTTCGCAACCGACGATGCGATAAGCAAGTATTATGTGTAGGACTTGGCAATGAGACAATACTGTGCGTAATTTGCCACAAAAATTACCACACCGAGTGCCTCACAGTTTGAGAGCACGCAACCACAGATAGCCACTGCCGAATTCTGGGCAACCAGTGTAAACAAACAGTGCTCCAACCAAATGTATAAAAGACATGATATAGTCCATACTGTATAAGAAGGCCGTTTTCTGACCGGTCTGCGAAAGTAGCGCCACTGTTTACATCTGACTACATGTGACTATGTATCCTTCCGCCATCAGCCTGTCCGTCAAGTCGGGGCTGTATTTTTTATTAACACGCTGTCAGCTAATCCACTTGCCATTGTACTGTTATTCTAAACAAATTTTAAGATACTTTAAGACTGACATCTGTCTAAAAAAATTAGTTGGTTATACAAGTAAAAATATAAAATGTTGCAAATAATTAAATATTTGCTAACTCTTTTTTAATTTGTCCGAGATAGTGAATTTGGGTTAACATTTGCGAGACGGTCTGTTGTATCTATTATCACACTTTGGGCATTATAGCTAATATATTCTAGTTGGAAATATGTGACGTGGAATAACATTAGAATTGCTTAAAAACTATTCACGCGTCTCACTTTCTACAAACAAGGAGATGATTTTCATGAGAACAATATGGCGTATAATTTACGTAGACGAACGATTACCGGCCGAATATAAATGACTTTTACTCCAAATCATTTTACATGAAATATATGTTACTTTAAAAATTATGCAGAGCTTATGGAAAAATATAACTATTGGCATTTGTTTGTAAATTCGTTATATATCGTGCAAAAAAGAGGTTCATTTCTGGCTGGTAATACCTGGCATAATATCCGAGAGATCGCGCGCACAGCACGTCACGGCGAAGTTTGAGCCACTATTTTTGGATAACAGATAGCGTATTATTTTAAGTTGATTGTTCTTAGATTACGGGCTGGAAATATATTTCAAATTCGTGTCGTTTCGTCAAATTAATAGAAAAATAATTCAACAATATTATGCAATATTTCTATATGCTTTTCGAATTAATATCAAGGACGTGTTGAAAGCGAGGTTGGAGAGGGATGATACGACGTGAAAAAACTTTCTGAAGTTAGCACAACTTCAGAAAACTTTTCCGCGTCGTATCGTTCTATTGTACATTTCATTTTGAACACCTATACATAACTACATTATCACGAAGTTTAGTTTTTAACACTAACAACCATTGTTTTGTGTCCTTGTAAAATAAAATGCATTAATAAATGTAAGAACTCTTTCTTACCCGCGTATTTTCTGCTTTTGTGATGTGCATTGGCAGTGCACTCAGAATAGCCAACGTAATTTTAACTTTTGTTCGTTCGTGCATCAGCTGATACAGGANTTTTTTTCGTAAACGTTAAGTTGCCACCCTCTGACTGTCAGAAAGGTGCCTTCTTATACCGTATGGACCATAACAGGAGATGCGTAATCACCGCGTCGGTGCCATCAGAAGCATTGTAAACACGAGCAAACAAAAACGATCTCGTGTGAACAATGTGGTCGAAAAACACACTGGCAGTGTGTTTTTCGACCGTGAGGACCAAGAGTTTACAATCTCCTGTTGTACACAACATGAGATTGTAAACACCATCTCAGAATGTTTCCGGTGCGAGCATTACGCGAACGGACCTCGAGTGACAGTGCCATGCCCCTTCACTGAGGAAAGTGAAAATACTAGCCAATAACCCAGTCCACTAGCGCATTAAATGGGCGTGGATCGTGCAGACCATGGGGAAACCCATAGGTGCCACACACCACCCCTGATTCCGTGTAACCTCTGACACACCAGGTGGTCATGACATCAGCACCAGCAGTTGTGGAACCAACGACAGGAAAGGGCACGACCAGCCCGATTCCAGTCGCTGCCTACCTTCGTTGGAAACAGCAACGAGGACCCACAGTCGTTCCTGAGCGACTGCACAGGACGATTGGGCAGGTATTGTGTTTGTCAACCAGAGTGGCCTAGTTGCATAGGAGGCAAATTGTCAGGCAAGGCAGGCACATGGTGGGGGTCGATTGTCCACTATGGTATGCAATGGACCAAATTCTAAGATGCATTTCTTAGTCGTTGGATAAAACTTTCTCGTCACTACAGGCTCAAAGATGTGCTGTTTTAGAAGCACATGGAGATTTTGAAACACTAACTGCATTTGTCCCCCGTAAGGTCAATATCAAGGGGCATTTTCACCCACGGATGAGAGACACAGACATTTTAGAAGTGATAGCGACAACCGTAAAGGCAGAATTTTAATTGGCCCTGGCAACACTTATACACAGCAATGCGGAGCGATTCATGAGATCCACAGCCTTGCTATACCAGGCCAATCCCGAAAAGAAAGTGCACAGCAGGGAACAGGATGAGTCATACCAACCCTAACCCCTGGACTAAATACAGAGAATGGGAACGCACAGCTATCAGCTAGACACAGCACAAACAGGGTGAGCTGAATAACTCACAAGGACATGGAGAATAGCCGACTTGTTACACCTGTACCAGCTGGCCCAAATGTGGCAGCAGAAGCCACGCAGACAGGAGCAATTGGGAGGGATCGTCACCTATTTTCAATGCAGGTATTGTCCAGGCCAACAATACCACTGGCATAGCAAATGCTCTACACCCATAAAGCAATTAGAGGAGATAAACAATGGCAGGAAACCACCGGCGGGAAACGATTCAACGAGGTAGGCGAGCCGATCGCTCACTGCCCCCTGCCAAAACAAGAGCATACAACACCGACACATGAACAAAACAAACCCACAGTAATATCCACTCTATAACAAATTGTGTTACAGAAAATAACAAAGGGCACACAAAGGATAATAAGGATACCAGTAACCCTAAATAACACCCAGTGTTTAGTGCTAGTTGACACAGCAGAATCACATAATTTCGTAAGAGCGGAGTTCGTAAATGACGAAGCGATTAGGCCTGCAAAACAAATTGTACTTTTAGCCACACACCAACATACAGGGCAAACCCCTTGGAGAAGTGACAGTAACTGTCCGAATTTAGGATGTGGAAACAACAACTACTGTTTTAGTGTCGGCAGACCTGCAGGAAGCCGCCATGTTTGATATACCCTGACTCATGAGCAAAATACAATAGTAGAGACAGCAGGATCTATTTTAGCCAAAAGGAAGGGCGCACAGTTTACGAACTTGAACCGCGGACAACAAATTGCACCCCAGACATCCAATTGGATGAACCGGACCGCGAAGTGACAGAAGCATACAAAGAAATAGTACAGAAACTCATTTAGGAAAGACAGGATGTGTTTGCAGACGCAGATCCCCAAAGGCAGACAACTATTGCCGAACACACAATCCCATTAGAACACATCGGCACGCTTTTCACATGACCACACAACTACCAATCACACCAGTGTGCCGTTATCAAAGAGCAGATTCAGGAGATGTTAGTCGAAGGTGTCATTGAGCCCACACACAGCAAATACAACAGCGCAATCACGTTAGCGCTGAAGAAAAATGGAACATGGCGCTTCTGTGTGTACTTTCGCCCCCTTAATTTGTTACACAAAGCACATGCCCACCATACATCAGTGTAAAGGATGCATTACATAAGCTAGAAAAGGCGAAGGTTATGACATCACTGGACTAGCGTAGCGGCTACTAGAGAGTTCCAAATAAGCCAGAAGACAGCGTTCGCTGTCCCTGTTGGCCGACACTTCCAGTTCTGTGCCATGCCCTTCGGCCGAAAATGTGCTCCCGCCACCTTCCAGGCGATGATGATATAAGTGCTCGATAGGTATGTTGGGAATTTTACCCTCGCATTCCTGGACGATTTTATCATCTGGTCGGAGAACTCGGAAGACCATTTGCAACATCTATCATTGGTACTGCAGCGCCTAGCGATAAACAAGTTAGCATGTGCAAACAGGAAGTGCCACATAGGGAAACCATGCATTCAGTTCATTAGTCACCTAGTGGACGAACACGGCTGTAGGCCAACACTGGAACAGCTGTCACTCATAGACCAATATAAAACACCCAGGACAAGCAAACAGGTCAGAAAGTTCTTCGGGTTGGTAAACTGACTGAAGGAAAACATTAGTGACTTCGCAACGATAACGGCACCCCTAACAGACATGCTGTCCCCGAACCGTAAATTCCAGTGGAACAGTACACACAAAAGCTACTTTCAGGAACTCAAGAGCAGATTCTGGCAGTTTACAACACTCGCATGTCATGACCCCAGTAGGCACCTATACCTACAAATGGGTGCCACTGAGAAGGACATAGGCGCCATGCTATTCCAGTTAGGTGACAACAATGAGCACCAAATCATAGAGTATAGCAGCACCAAGTTTGGTCCGACTGAGGTTCGATACAATGTGAACGAGAGAGAGTGTTTCGTAGTAATTTGGGCAATGAAGCTTTACAGGGAATACTTCGAGTACCAGTGCTTTACTCTACAAACCGACAACAGGTGCCTTCTCTGGCTTCACTCCACGAGGGAAGCCAGGAGCAAACTCGCCCAGTGGTCATTGTTGTTACAATCGCATGACTTCGTTGTGCAACATGTCACCAGAGAAGATAATCAACTGGCCAATGAACTATCCAGAGCACCAGGTACCGATGTAGCAGTCGACAGGGACGAGTTGGACGACTTGCTACCCCCTACTGCCAAAACCGTAACAGCAACAGACAACGGGCAGGTAACCTGCCACACCATAGAGATCACACAGAATATGGAACCCAGTCTCGATGAACTCAATACCTCGGTCATCAATGCTCACAAACACGGACTAAGAAGGCGAAAATCATTCAAGGAGATGGTGAGTGGTGGCGCATCCGAGACACACACATCGAGAACCGTCGGCAGCATCCCGATGTGACCTGGTGCCACTATGTGCCAAAAGGTGCATGTGAACATATGCTAAGGCACGACCACAGTAGCCATTTTGCTGGCCATCCGGGGGCAACCCAGACGGCCAGGAATCTCCATCCGCATTTCCACTGGCCAGGAGCAAGCATAGACATATGCAGGTATGTGAAGGAGGCCATCCTCTATAGCCTCTTCAAGAGCAGGAGAGCAGATGGGGTGACCCAACAGCAACACAGGGTACTGGCAGGTATCAGTGGCACCCACTGACCGACATAAAACTGCCTTTACAACACCTGATGGAAGATATTATCAATTGTGTGTTCTGCCATTTGGCCTCAAATGCAACTGAGCAACATTCCAGGTAATGATGTTGCATGTCTTAGATGGATACCTAGGCAAATTCACAATTGCCTACTAGAATGACATATTTCATTGGTCAGACATCTGGGAGAAGCACATGGTACACTTAGCACTAGAGTTAGAGCAGTTTGCAGTAAGCAGCCTAACCTGCAAAAACAATAAGTGTAATATTGGTAAAACCATGATCGATTTATTAGGCCACCTGGTGGATGATCAAGGAAACCAGCCCAAACCGGAACACTTACATATCATTGAGGAGTGCCAACCACCAAACACTTTCAAACATTTGAGACATTTTTGTGGTTTCTTTAGTTGACTTGGCCAATACATAAAGAATTTAGCGTCTGTAACAGCACCACTCACTACATTATTGTCACCTCAATTAAAAATACATTGTAACAGTGAAGCAGCAGGAGCATTTCAGGAAATCAAAAACCATTTCTGTCAGTGTCAAACTCTCTCCCACCCCAACACCACAAAACTACTGTATTTGCAAATGGATGCCAGTCAGGAAGGACTAGAGGCTGCCCTGTTTCAGTTGTGAGGGGGAAGAGAAACACATCATCGATTATGGGAGCACGAAGTTCGGTACCAAAGAAATACATTGAGATATGAACGAATAAGAATGTCTGGCGGTTGTATGGGTACTAAATGGTACAGGCCGTACTTAGGATACCAATGATCCACACTCCGCACAGACAACAGAAGCCTAGTATGGCTATAAAAATATGACAAGTTCGCAGCAACCAATATCATTGGTCCTTTCTACTTTGTAGTAGAACACATCATGAGAGTAGAAAACCAGCTGGCAGACGCCATCTCTCGCTTTCCAGGTGAGCACATGTACTAACAAGATGCGGGTGAATGGGAAACAATGCTGCCACCATGTTTATATCAGATTTCCCTTCAGGATAATGACACACACCAATACACAGCAGAAAACATGTGTTATTACAGTTGTTATGGCACAATGAACAGTTGTGGGTCCACATGATGTTGGGCTTACATTTTAATCACTGTGCAATGTGTAAAGGCACTGCAACACTGTAATCTAAGATTTAAAAATTAAAAAATAACCTATTTTTGAAATTTAAGATTTCCTAATATAACTAACAACCAATACTATGGTTAATTTAATATAAGAAGGCCACATTCTGACAGTCAGTGAGTGGCAAATTTATGTATTAAAAAAAAATAACATGCCATTTACAAAATCCTGTATCAGCTGATGCACGAACGAACAAAAGTTAATATTACATTGGCTATTCTGAGAGCAGTGCCGAAGCACATCACACAAGCAGAAAATATGCCGATAAGAAAGTGTTCGTAGATTAATTAATATATTTTATTTTACGTGGTCATAAAACAGCAGTTTTTAGTTTTAGAAACGAAACGTCGTGATAAAATAGTTATGTATAGGTGTTCAAAATGAGATGCACAATAAAACAATACGTATCCAAATGTAACGAAAAAATCCAAAGTTTCCAGAATCTCCAACCATGTTCTGCCATCTTGTGAGTTACAAGCGCACCATCTGTTGCAACATGCCCTTCCACGCCATCTGTTATCCATATCCCGAACTACACCCAGAAACATATTATAGTTTTGTTGTTTAAAATAAAGTATTTACGCGCATATACTAATGGTTTTATTTTCCCGCGAGCTCTGCATAATTTTTAAAGTAACATATATTTTGTGTACCGCGTTTACGAACGACCCTACACACGTCCACCAAGCTTAATTTACGAATGCAGCGCCACCCAAGCAGTTCACCATTTGCCACACGTAGTAGCACCTCCTGGACGCGCTGACTCGCCACATCAAAGCCATATTCTTGACACACCAGTTGACGGGTAATGGATACCTAAACGAAAAGGTGCGGCGATTGTCAACTGTCTAGAATGTGGCCTTCTTATATGGTACACAGTATAACATGGAACCATACCTCAGTATACATTTACATACAATAAAAAAATTGAAGAAAGATGGGAATTATATTTCGAAACACATCTAATATTTATAGTTCAAGAAAAGGCTTTGTGTGACGTTTATTCAGTTCATCCAATTTGATTAATTTTTTATTTTACATTATTATATTTTGAAACCACAGTTGTTTTTAAAATAAATGATTAACGAACAGAAAATATTCACACCTAAAATTAACTAAGAAAAGGTTACCCAGCCAATGCAGTGACAACCTAAGTTCTTCCCTAGATCATCCTGTGTGGACGATGAGGATAACATTAGTATGTAAAAAACCAGTCATTTCTTGTGCCTTATTTGCACTGGGGGACCCCTGTTTGATGAAGCTATGGCGATCCTGTGAGGGACACAATGTTTGCTAGAGACTGCCTATGGACATTTCAGGGATCATCAGAGGAGATCCTTTCAAGGAATGCCTTTTGGTTGTTTATTTCTGTGTTGGCTTGTACTACTTTGTATTACTAATGTTCTTATTTATATGTTATTTACCACTTGACGAAACCAATATTCACAGAACTTTATGATCAATGACTGAATGAATTGGGTGATTATAAAAAGTAATATAACCCTGCACACAATGCACTGTGAACAAAAGTTATAGTTTGCGAAAAATAAAGTTAGTTATTTTTATTTGTTTACACTGAGTATTGAACAATATATGAATAAATACCACAACCCCCCCCCCTCTTTCAAACTGAAACAAATATAAAAATAACCACATGAAGTTAAACATAAACAGTAGCAGTAGCCACCAGGAAAGTGACACAGTAAGTCTCTTACGTCCACCTATTATCAGTTACCCATTTTTTTTTAAATTGAAGTAGTACTCAAAAGTTTAAGGGAAGTTGTGTTATGAACGAAACTCATCACAAAGTTTTTACAGCTACAGTAAAAATGCATCTGCAAAGTGAAAAAAAAAAAAATTATCAGTACACCTACATCTGAAAGGGATTTAAGTAAATTCTTTTGTAAAGAATTTAATTTATTTTATTCAAAATATGTATATTCAAACATGATATTTACATTTACTACAACACATCCCTCTATTTAGATTTATTTCTCATTGACTGTAACAGTATTTTATTTTTCATTTCATTATAGTCATGGGGCTGTATGCAGACATTCCTTTTTCATGAAGGCAACCTTAAATCAAAAATGAAGCGTTAATTACGATGCAAGAACATCCCTTAAGCGTTACTTGTTGAAGGTGACCTTTAATTTAAGAAAAGGAAGTGGTGAGAAATAAGGCTGCCAAATGTGTGACTCTTAACTTCCTGAAGCAAGATGGTGGGCTAACCTTCGAAAATAACATCTGCTTAATAAGTTGTAACATTCAATTAAAGAGCAATTATGACGTATGCTACTTGTAAATGATGAACATTTATTGTAATTACCATCTGGGAATTATTTCACTGCATGTTTTAACCTCTGAAAAATTAATGTAATCTAATTAATGTTCAGTTTAATGTGTATGTACACCTCTAGTCAAACGGTTTTGCATACTGGTGATGATTATTATGGAGTACGAAGTGCCGATGTTGTTTGACGATGATCATTTGGATTTACTTCAGCTTGTCAAGAATCGTAAACGTAGTGAACGTCCTCGTCGGTATATGCGCGATGGCCAAAATCCGTGCGAATACTTTTCGGACGTAGAGTTTGTGAAACGTTTTCGTTTCACGAAGCAAACTGTAATAGATACTATTGTGCCTCTTGTTGCCACCGATAACGGAGATAGAAGAGGATTGCCATTGCCACCAATCCTGAAAGTTGTAATCGCCCTGCGATTTTATGGCATTAATAGTTTCCAGGTGGGTACAGTGTTATTTGGTTTTCGTATGCGTTTGTAATGAAAACAGAGTGCATTAACCTCAAAATCATCCCGTAGTTAGGAATATGGTATTTATTTATTTATTTATTTATCATTACATAAAACTCAATACATATGGATTGTGACTTGTCAAATATAAATACAAGAACACAAATAAACTGTCAGCTGTCAAAAATACAGACTACACTACTAAAATTTAATACATAAGCAAATAGGACAATAATCTGTAAGATCTCAATAATTTCAAACACAAATAACAGCAATCTATCAGTTGCCAATCAGCATTGCAATAATACATNAGGACAATAATCTGTAAGATCTCAATAATTTCAAACACAAATAACAGCAATCTATCAGTTGCCAATCAGCATTGCAATAATACATATTCGCCCATTATTTCTAGGTTGCTGATACCAAAACACTGAGGTTGTGTTTGACATTCATGTGTATTTTGGTTGTAAAATGTCGCTACAACTTGATTATTTTCTTATGTTATTGCAAACCATTCGCTTTAAATTACTGATCTAACCTTGCTGTGGTGTGAACATGCAAACAGCTGCTATTCTCCCGTATAAATACATATGTCATACAATAATGATTAACAGAACATGAAATGTTTCCCTAACACACGTCAGTACAAGCAATGCACTGTTTACCATTGTCTGTAATGGTTTATATTTATATTACATATGATACTGTGTATCAAACAAATGAACTCAAATGCAATACTTCCTTACCTTGGTAACGTCAGGGTGCGAAATGAATTGGCATTCTATTTAGACCCACGCCTCCTTTTTGGCAGTCAGGTTACTTTAATCAGTTTTCTTCTTTTCAATAACATTCGCATAAGTACGAAGGAGTCCAAAGAAAATGCTTCGTTCATTATTTTAAAAACGCTCAAACTTTCCACCTGGTGCCATTTTTCAGATCGAAACAATACATACAGTACACATAATATTGCACTTCTTCCTATTGGCTGTTAATTATGACGTTCCTCTGATGTCACTAAAGTTCGTGTATCTTCGGTACACGATCGGCCTCCTTGGCGAAAAGGACGAAACAAGCCTTTCCTTCGGTAAGGAAAGAGGCGACCAAGCCTTTTCGTGTCTCTGAAACATACTTTAAGAAAAGGAGCGCGACCTTCCTTCTGGAAGCAAGCCTTGAAGAACAAAAAAGGAGCATCTCTTCATATGGCCCAGTTTGCTTCGTCATTGTCCTTCAGCGATATTGAATGACCTGCAAATGTCATCGTATTTATTACATCTTTATGCGCACAGTCAAGAGTGGTTAATAACAATTATCATTCCATTTCAATTAACTATGTTGACCTTTGTATCTTTTTTACCCTTCCATGTACGGGAAAATTATCACTATCAAGCTATTAGCATCTAGGCATCAAGAAACTTTTGTCTGAAACATTTCCTTCTACCACTGAAATTGATGGTGTTATTCAGATGGCTTGCACTTCATATATATATATAATTTGTAAGCACTGTTTACTGTCTAGGTCAGTTTTTGTAATAATGTAAATATATGTCATATACTTTAAGCATTTGTTTCCCACTACTGTCTATAAACAGTTTAAGGTATCCTTTATTTACTTTGATATATGCATGAGAATTTTAACGTATATTCAGAGCTGAACCACATAATATATTTACTGTATTTCCATTTAATTTGGTCTATAATCCTACTGCAGATCTGATAAAATTTTTTTAGTGTAAACATATTCAGGAGTGGCACTTTTACTTTCCAATGAAATTGTGTTAAACACATACTATTGCACGCTCAATAACTACATGAACATATTTTCTAAACAAAACTGAAATGCATTAATTTCCAAATTTCGTGCACCATATTCATATGAAAAAATAATGAAACTATTTCAAATTGTAGTTTAAATGGCAGGAATTTAATACACTGAAAACACTGTGAAAAATGTGGAACTTGCATAAATTGATATATTTTAAGGGAAAATGTAATAGGGATTTTTTCTGGAAAATTAATTACACCTTTATTGATGCCATTAAAATAATATCCTTACATAAAATTACCATTCAAAGTATTATTACCATGACCATTTTCTGCTCTCAGAAACTAAAATTTTTGAACTATTTTTTTTTTCAATGAAAAGAGTTTCCTATTGGCTAATGTTTCTAAATGTTTGTATGACATAGTTGTTCATGTTTTAGTTTCTTCATCTTAGCATCAGCATGCGAATATACTGGCGGTCGGTTGTCATGGATTGCATAAAAACTTTGAAATAGGGATGAAATTGTTTTTCTAAGTGTATGTTTCTTGAAAAATCTACTTAAAATTGTAACCCGATTTCGCTTCAATTGCCACAGTCTTCGTTGATTTTTGAAATGTCGGCGTTTCAAAACACTATATAAGTACAGCATTAGACAATTAATTTAAACTAGTAGGTAAACATTTTATCTAAGAATTTTGTTCTCACATATAACCACTTTTCTTTTATACTCTTGCTGTTATTCTTAATTTAATTTTTTTTCCTGCAATTACATACATCTCAATTCTCAAATAATGAAATTTTTTCAGGTACATGTGTGTTGAGTTAAGTTTAGTTGTGTTGAGCGAATTGGGCGGGCTCTTAACAACGAGGTTTTGAGAGCCGATTAGATGAAATGAGGTGAGAATGGAGNTCAAATAATGAAATTTTTTCAGGTACATGTGTGTTGAGTTAAGTTTAGTTGTGTTGAGCGAATTGGGCGGGCTCTTAACAACGAGGTTTTGAGAGCCGATTAGATGAAATGAGGTGAGAATGGAGCAGCACCATAATACAAGAATGGGTGAAATGGGAGATTCCCGAGAAAACCCGCCGACCAGTGGCATCGTCCAGCATGATTTCCACTTGTCAAAAATCTGGAGTGACCCATCCAGGGATTTAGCCTGGTTCGTCTAGGTGGAATGCAAACAGTCTAACCACTCAGCCACCGATGCCCATCACGCACATTTTGGTAAACATTCTATTTCTGTATGGTTAGTTACATTATTTGGTTATCCCAGTATTTTGAAATTAGTCCTAAATCTATATATAAGATTGAATTCGCATGATATGGGGCTTTTAAATAAACGTTTTGAACATAGGCCTATGTAACAGGCATAAAAAGAGACATATAGCCTCAAAATTATGAAGCAATTTTCTAAGATAACAATATTAGTATTTATATATGACCAAATATGTTTATGTATTTTAATAACAAGTGTATTAAAACATACCAGTGTTATTGAGTAAACAACATTATAATGTTTTTTATTAAAGAAATGTAACCACAATTTTTTTGTTGACCATAAAGGCACAACCTTTAAAATAAATATTACTCTGTTACAAGTTAGGCCAATACTATTATGGTAAGAAAACACACATTTCATTAATATTGAAAAGATGGTTGCACCCAAAACATATAGTGAGTTAAGAGATTTGGGCGGCTCTTAAAAGCGAGGTCTTGCAAACAGAACAAAGCATGTACTTCTGTCGCAAATTGCTAAGTATTTTACAGATCTTACTAAGTTAGACAAGTTTTACACTTGATTTTTTCATGTAGGATATTTGCAGGTATCTTATTAGGAGTACATTTTGTTGTATTTTTGGATAGTGTAAATATGCAACACTTGCTGGTGTTTGGTAATGCTATAATAATGTTAAAATCCTCTGGAAAAAAATTAAAAAAATTCCAAATGTACATGTAACCTGCAATGGCATCTGCATGTAAACAAGCAAGATAAACATTAACAGTGACATCACATGAACATTACCATGACAGTGTCCATTATCCCCATGCCAAATCATAGTACACATCAAAATGTGTAATTCTTGTGCTATATACACACTAATAAATAATGGACCACAGTATGAGTCTTATAATTTATCATACTATTGACATGGTCGTGGTGACCCAGGGCTGATGGAGTGTAGAATTGCTCGCCGCCATAACTCAGTGGAGAGTTAATGATGTGGGTCTTCGATCGACGAACCAGGGGGCCGGGATGCATCCGTCAGTTTGAAGATGAAGTTATCACACACTTAATATTACATTACTTACTACTTACACACATTGACCTTGTGGCGAAACTGTAGGCCATCTCGTACGTCTGAAATATATTAGAAAAATTATGGGTGGTACTAGAAAGGGGTGTAGCACCCTATGTGTCGCAGAGGACAATGAATCAACATTCACTAAATTTTATAAAACTGTTTACCCATATACTTCATTACATGTTCAGGAAGTGGACAAGTGAATACCACAAGAAAAGGACACAGCACTTACGGCCTGCCAGTGACCTTTGCGTGAAAATTACCTAAGTCAGCATTTTTTTATGGAGATACGCGGTAGTGTGTAACTCTCTGGTGAGGGTGCAGGTGGTAATCCCCTCGGTACAGAAATGGAATCAAATGTTCCAATTAATTATGTTACTATTGTAATGAAGTGAGATCAGCATAAATTATTGAACCGAGAAGACTCATGGAGCGAACGACCAACACTGCCGGTCTGGCTCGTGTGCTGAAGCGAACTGGGTAAATAGTGTCGGCTTCTGCTACAGGTTGTGTGAACCGACGTCAAATGCCGAGTAATAAAACATGACACAAGCACTATGTGACCTTATTGCACAGGTGAACAATTATATACATTAATGGAAACACATTGGTGACACCTCCTGTTGATAAACAAATGTTTGTTAAGCTTGATGTTGTGAAGTTGAGGGAGAGTGTCACTGCACTTAATGAAAAATTGCTGTGATGGAGGCCTTTATAGGAAGTCATCCTTTGTGAAAACACAATTACACTCTTATAAATAGACATTTGATACACTTTAATGCTTTATTGGGAAAAGTATCGATATTTAATTTCCCATGACGTATTTGCATTTCACTTGCTACAGTGTTGCCAGTAGCAGTCTCCTGAAGGGATGGACGAGTCCATCTGGACAAAGGAGTGTGGGTTGCCATGATCAAAGGTCCTTAAAACAATAAAACCCACCCCTGACTGTAGATTTGAAAGAGATGAAGTTGTGTGATATATTTTTTAAAATGCTGTGCACTATTGGTTGCACTTTGGGGCACTTAGCACTTTAGCTTCGGCCTAAAGGTCAGTCAATGTCACTTGGTGGTGTGTTACATCGTATCTCGCGGCGCAAGATGGTATGATGTAACGACCAATGGCCTGTGTATCCAACTGCTGTGACTTTGAGGTAAGAACAGTTTCGGATCGCCTACTACTTTATTACAAGAGTTGCATCCTGTAATAAATAATGTAGTACAGTCTCTTGAGTCATGTAGTACCTGTTGGCAAGAAGGTGCTAGTTTCGTTCTGTCAACCTGCACTACGCAATTGGTATAGTTGATGTGACTGTGACTGTCAGAGTGAGCACAAAGAGCTCATGGAAGTGTGGTTCACATCAAACGAACCCTCCTCTGGTGACCACTTGACGACGCAGTTCCCCATGTGTCCTATCACACTGTTAGGCACAACATGCTGTGGGTGGGTTCAGCTTGCTGCATGGCCTAAGTGCCTAAGGCTCGCACTTCTGGGAGCTGACTCTGGTTCCTGCAGCAGGGTCAAGGTGCTGACCCCGGCGAGGCTGACGTCCCGTGAAATGCATGTATGAGTGGAGGATGTCCCCACCACATGTGATGCATGCTGGGCGGGTCAGGCGGCGCGGCCACGGAGCATAGAAGAGGGGTGATGGGCCCCTCCTCCTCTGATTCCTCTTTGCTGATGTTGCTGCTGCGGTATGGACGTCGGCATCATGTGGATGTTGTCGAGGGGGAAGGGGAGGGCCCGTGAAGGGCTGTGAAACCCTGTTATGTTTCCCAGTTGCTTTGTATGCCGTCCTCCGGTGTGAGATCCCCCACTGGTGGTCCTCCTGAGGGCACCGCAGCAGAGCCATCGAGAGTGCTGTGCTGTGGGGAGCTCTGTCCCACAGGTTTCTCTGGCGACTCGCCATCGGCGGCATCTCTGGTGACCAGTGCTGTGATGCCAGCCGTCACGATACTGCGAAGTGACCCTTCCGGGTCTGCAGTAATTCATGTGTTGTTGATGGTTGTGCTTGGTGGCAGTGATCCTACCTCAGGTACTTCTTCATCCTCCACATCTTTGGTGGACGTCGTGACGCCAGACGTTGTGGCGAAGAATAGGCTCTGGAGAATTGTGGGTTGGTTTCCTGAAGCTCGACGTCCTGCTGATCAGAAGTTGTGATGATTGGCGTCCCCACTGCCAATCGAAGGTCGTCGCGGTGAATGGCGGCCCTCCTCCTGTTGCTTACTCTGATGAGGTATGTGGTGTATACTAGCAGCTGCACCACTGAATGTAGTCTACTCCACTTCTGGGGGGCGAACCCAGCGCAGAACTTATTCGCACCGCTGGAAGATATGTGCTCCCTGACATAGACCAGTTGGCCAGATCCCAATCATAGTGGTGCTCGTGTGGTGGTAGGCATCCATTCCTCGATGTAGCTGTCTTCTGGCTGTCCCATCTTCTGGTTCGCCAGCACTCTCTGTCTGGTGTGCGGCAAATTCTCCGGGTAGTATGAGTTCGCGACCCTGCAAGGTGGCTGCTGGAGTTTGCCCTGTTTCTAGATTCACCCATCGCCTAATTGGGAAAAGGACAGCAGGTAAATGTTTAGCCAAGCAGGTGTGGTCCTTCCCCACTCTCAGGCATTACTAGGACTTCAGGTCTTGATTCCTTCTCTCGGTGGGTTTAGATCTTGGGTGGTATACTGGTGTTGTGTGGTGGCTTACCCTCCACCGAGTGCACAGCTCATGCCAGTACCTTCCTGTGAACTGGGTATTATTGTCGGTGAGCAGTATTTTTGGGTACCCCAGCGGGGGTAGAACTAAGTTTCCAGTGTCCGAGCAATAACGTGTCGCCATGCACTGGAGACTGGGTAGGCTTCGGTCCATCTAGAGAATCCATCACTAACGACTAGGATGAACCTCTTCCCTGTAAAAGTGTGGGGATAGAGACCCGCCAGATCTAAGGACACCAAATCGAACGGTTTCTTTGGCACCCTGAGTTGATGTAGAGTCATTCTGTCTGCTCTTCTGCTCTTCAAGTGGTTGCAGGGGACGCACTCCTTCACATACCTGCATATGTCCCTGGCCACTGGAAATGCAGGTGGAGATTCCTGGCCATTTGGGTTGTCCCAGGATGGCCAGCAAAATGGATACTGTGGGCATGCCTTAGCACGTGTTCACATGCTCCTTTTGGTACATAGAGGCACCAGGTCGCATCGGGATACGGCCGATGGGTCTCAACATGTTTAATCCCAGATGTGCCACCACTCACCATCTCCTTGAATGATTTCCGCCTTCTTGGCCTGTGTTTGTGAGCATTGATGTTTGGTGTTGATGACCAAGTTCTTGAGTTCATCGAGCGTAGGTTCCATGTTAAGTGTAATTTCTGTGGTGTTGCAGGTTACTAGCCTGTTGCCTGTTGTCGTTGTGGTGTTGGCTGTAGGGGATAGCAAGTCGTCCCACTCGTCCCTGTCGACTGCTACCTCAGTGCCTGGTGCTCTAGATAGTTCATCGGCCAGGTGGTTCTCTGCTCCAGGGACATTTACAATGAAATCGTACTATTGTAACAACAATTCCCAATGGGCGAGTTTGCTCCTGGCTTCCCTCGTGGAGTGAAGCCAGAGAAGGCACCTGTTGTCGGTTTGTAGAGTAAAGCACTGGTACTCGAAGTATTCCCTGTAAAGCTTCATTGCCCAAATTACTACGAAACACTCTCTCTCGTTCACATTGTATCGAACCTCAGTCGGACCAAACTTGGTGCTGCTATACTCTATGATTTGGTGCTCATTGTTGTCACCTAACTGGAATAGCATGGCGCCTATGTCCTTCTCAGTGGCACCCATTTGTAGGTATAGGTGCCTACTGGGGTCGTAACATGCGAGTGTTGTACACTGCCAGAGTCTGCTCTTGAGTTCCTGAAAGCAGCTTTTGTGTGTACTGTTCCACTGGAATTTACGGTTTGGGGACAGCATGTCTGTTAGGGGTGCCGTTATCGTTGCGAAGTCACTAATGTTTTCCTTCAGTCAGTTTACCAACCCGAAGAACTTTCTGACCTGTTTGCATGTCCTGGGTGTTTTATATTGGTCTATGAGTGACAGCTGTTCCAGTGTTGGCCTACAGCCGTGTTCGTCCACTAGGTGACTAATGAACTGAATGCATGGTTTCCCTATGTGGCACTTCCTGTTTGCACATGCTAACTTGTTTATCGCTAGGCGCTGTAGTACCAATGATAGATGTTGCAAATGGTCTTCCGAGTTCTCCGACCAGATGATAAAATCGTCCAGGTATGCGAGGGTAAAATCCCCAACATACCTATCGAGCACTTGTATCATCATCGCCTGGAAGGTGGCGTGTGCACATTTTAGGCCGAAGGGAAAGGCACAGAACTGGAAGCGTCTCCTAGCAGGGGCAGTGAACACTGTGTTGTGACAGTCTTCTGGCTTAATTGGGACCTGCCAGTAGCTTCTACGCAATTCCAGTGATATCACATTCTTCTCTTTTCCTAGCATGTGTAATGAATACTTCACACTTATGTATGGTGGTGGTGAACTTTGTGTAATCAAATTAAGGGGTGAAAGTCCACACAGAAGTGCCACATTCCATATTTCTTCGGCGCTAACATGATTGCTCTGTTGTATTTGCTGTGTTTGGGCTCGATGATGCCTTCGACTAACATCTCCTTAATCTGTTCTCTGATAATGACACACTGGTGTGGTTGGTAGCTGCGTTGTCCAGCGAAAAGCGGGCGGTCGTGTTATAATGGGATTGTGTGTTCGGCAATAGTTGTCTGCTTCAGGGGATCTACATCTGAAAACACATCTTACCTTTGCTGAAGGATTTTCTGTACTATTTCCCTGTATGCTTTTGGCACTTCGCAGTACAGTTCATCAAACTCGACGTCTGGGGTGCAATTCGAAGTCTGTGGTTCATGTTCGTAAACTGTGCGCAGTTCCTGTTGGCCAAAATGGATCCTGCTGGTTGCTGGCTCTACTATTGTATTTTTCTCTGTGAGCCAGGTTATACCAAGTATAGCATCTTCTTGCATGTCAGCCGACACTAGAGCTGTAAATGTTGTTTCCAGATCCCTAATTCGGACAGTGATTGTTACTTCTCCGAGGGTTTATCCTGTATCTTGGTGTGTGGCTTAATGTACAGTTTGTTTTGCAGACCTTATCGCTTCCTCGTTTACGAACCCGCTCTCACGAAAATATACAATGCTGCTGTGTCAACTAGCGCTAAACAAAGGATGTTATTTCGGTCGACTGCCATCTTTATCATCCTGTGTGTGCCCTTTCTTATTTGCTGTGACACAATTTGTTGTGGAATTTGTGTTACTGTGGGTTTGTTTTGTTGATGTGTTGGTGTTGCAAGCTCATGTTTTGGCTGGGGTCTGTGAGTGGTCAGCTCGCTTACCCTGTCGGCTCGTTTCCTGCTGATGGTTTCCTGCCATTTTTTACCTCCTCCAATTGCTTTCTGCAAGTAGTGCATTCAATATTCCAGTGGTATTGTTGGCCTGGACATTACATGCGTTGAAAAGGGGGGCATTCCCTCCTAATTGCTTTCTTCTGCTTGGCTTCAGCTGCCCCGTTTGGGCCAGCTGTTACAGTTGTAGCAAGTCGGCTATTCCCAGTGTCCCTGTGAGTTGTTTGTGCTCTCCGGATTAGAACGGTGAGCCTACATTCCTGGGGCTGTAGGTCTACAGAAGGTGGAGAGGTGCTCATCCCGGACGATGAAGTTATGTTAACTTATTCTGTTTTGGTCGAAAAAGAAGTTAAAACTATGGTTCTTGGTGGAAGACAAAGAAGTTGATGAAGTGCCCGGGAGACATGAACGGCGCAGTCTGGTCCATTGACAGGTTGCTTCAGACTAAATGGCTAATGGCGTCTTTCTGGACACTTGCTGTTAAGATGGCAGGAGTCAGAAATGTGTGAGTGTAAAAGAAATGCAAAATAGGGTTAGGCCCTTAATTGTTTACAATGAACGGGTGGGAAAGCTTCGTTGTCTAAATGTAGTCTGGACATTGTCCATGGCAAACACTTATATGTACTCTATACTAAACAAACTACTTAATTGTTCAAGATAATTTATTTTCGCAGTTAGGTTTATGGACGCGTAGTACTGTAAACATGTCTATCCGAGTCCGTAAACTTGTAGACTGCTGCAAATATAAACATGTACACTTTTACACATACTATTCCTACTAAAACACATAAACTTAGATGCTCCGTCAGGTGATGCTTGTTAGGGTGAAACTAAGGTCAGCATGGGAGAAGCCCATGCTCCAAGTATGAAGGTGTTGACAATTCAATTTAATGTAATTTGTAATTAGATTGAGTACCACAGTTTACTTGTGGTTTGCACTTTGTGTAAACTGGGAAGGATTTTGCTCTCCTTTTGGAGACCACTAACACACACAAACACTTAGTGTTGCACAATGGCATAGGTTCGCATGTGTCCCGATCAGGGGCACTACAAAGCCTGGTGTTGCCTTCACATGTGATACACCCTGACACTGAGTGTGAGCACATGTGCTGGTCGGTTGGAATCCGAACGACGAGAAAGTTCTTGTGTAGCCCACGTGGTCGGATCAGAGTGAGACCATCAGATGACTCGCGCAGAGTTGGGTGAAATGGGTGCTTTCCCAAAAACCATCGAGATACTGTAGCCCGATGTTCTTGTCGTCGGCACAGTGCTCGGCTGTTGTATTGTGGCGCAGCGGATGGTCGCGGAGAACAGTGAGTTTGGGCTCACTTTATTGTTTCTATGCAGTTGACACAGTTCTCTACACTTGTTCTAGGATCTTGAGAATGGCAGTGCGCTATAGACAATGCCATTTAATTCAACTCGAGTCATGTTTTCGCAAGTGGCGAATAATCATAAATGTCGGCAAATGTGAGGTCGTCATTTTGGCATGCAAGCATCTACCCCAGATTCTCTCACGCCTTGCCCTATTCCAGGAGAATATCCCTTACAAAACCGAGGTGAAATACCTCGGCATGGCCATGGATAGGGTGCTGACATGACGTTGCCATGCCGCTGTCAAGTGCCAGTAAGCCTTAGCCCACCTTGTGGTCCTTTACCCAGTGTTTAACACTAGAGGTGGCCTCACTCAACATAATGGTATTATAATATATTAATCCCTCATCCACCCCATCCTATTATACACAGCACCAGCCTGGGCATACTGCGCTAACACATACATGGAGCAGCTACAGCAAGTGCAGAATAAATGCCTCAAAATAATACCCATGTGCCGAGGTATATCCCTACCTGCGAATTACACGCACAGCTTCAACAGTCAAGGCTGATTGAAGTAATTCCGAATATGGCAGAGACGTTCTTTGNACCTGCGAATTACACGCACAGCTTCAACAGTCAAGGCTGATTGAAGTAATTCCGAATATGGCAGAGACGTTCTTTGCCACAGCCCTTGAATCACACAACCCTCTGATTAGCACCCTAGGGGACTACGACCTCGATTAAACCCAAAGGTATAAGTGGCCTACATCGCTATTGACGCACAGTACGCTACAGTAATATTGTGCCCCCCTCCCTTGACCACCCAGCGAACACTTGCAATGTCTGCGCACTGACACGGTTGGCCTTCACCCCCACACCTCGGTATATCTCAATACGCCATACATCAGACGATACACATACACTCCGCCTCTGCACAAAACACCCAGGGAAGTACTATGTGNACCTGCGAATTACACGCACAGCTTCAACAGTCAAGGCTGATTGAAGTAATTCCGAATATGGCAGAGACGTTCTTTGTCACAGCCCTTGAATCACACAACCCTCTGATTAGCACCCTAGGGGACTACGACCTCGATTAAACCCAAAGGTATAAGTGGCCTACATCGCTATTGACGCACAGTACGCTACAGTAATATTGTGCCCCCCTCCCTTGACCTCCCAGCGAACACTTGCAATGTCTGCGCACTGACACGGTTGGCCTTCACCCCCACACCTCGGTACATCTCAATACGCCATACATCAGACGATACACATACACTCCGCCTCTGCACAAAACACCCAGGGAAGTACTATGTGCCCACAGACATACATCCAAAACATACACCGGAATAGCCAAATTGCTCGGTGTTGGGCGGCTGTGGTTTCACATTGCACAACACTTCAAGAGACTGGGACTTCCCCTCAAGCCCTCAAGTGATACACCACTTCGGAGATGTAGAAGATACTTCGAGGTGAACAAGCCTCAAGTTCTCACACAACCCATGGCAGTTGTACTTCACAGGGGGCGTGTGGTGCACTATGTAATGGCAGACTGCAGCTACCTATTGACATTACATCTGTGCTCTCTAGTACACAACTAAACACCTGCGCCCGTGGCAGGTCGTCCACCTAGCGAGTCTCCACTACCTCCAGTTCTCTTCCCACTTTTTTGTTTCAGGTGTCGACTTGCAGCATGGGAGTGGACATGCCCAATTGCGCATTCTCCACTCCCCCCNGGTAAAAAAACAAATTCTAGCACGATCATCGAAAAGAGATACAGCCCTCCTTACCAATATTTCTGTTCTAGTGTTTCACGCTATCAATTATCCTATCCCATCCTCTGTTCTAGTAGAAATATTTTCTGTCTAGGGGTGTTTATGGTGCCTATGAAGGTTCCCCCACTACAACAATTTTTAGTTCAAGTTAAGTTAACATGCGAGGTAAAAATGGCCACAACAGCAGTCATATTTGCCCAATTCCAGTAATGCTGCGAGCATATGCCCTTGTTGTTAGAACCTTCCCTGCATGCCTAGGTGTATGGAGCTCAGCCCTGAGAAGCACTTAGTTCCTATCACTACCCAGGAACTCAGACTCTCCTCTTAAATTTAAGCTTCATTAGAAAAAATCTAATGCTCAGTTGTACTGCAACCCTGATTATGCCTGCTGCAATGCGAGGCGAATTGTCTGAGAACACTTCCACAATGATGCAGCTAAACCTCGAAGGCCAAGAGATAGCTCTAAATGACAATGTCTGCAAAAGCCTGCAAACATCTTTTTCAAAATTGTTGTTTTGGTAGCCGTTTAAATTTCTGTTTGGAAAACTAAAGCCGCTTCACGCCAGTGTAGTTTTCCGTTTTTATTCATTGTGTGTATTTGGCTCCTCCTCAATACAAATTTTGTTTGATATTTTATTTCTACGAGAGATTTGATAAGGGTTTATCAGAACACCCGACATTTATGATGATAGTGCCAACAGCAATCCTCTGTGTCATTTTTTAAATATTGTTTACATATTTTCCAGAGGGTTTGGATTTACACCAAGGTTGTCAATTTTTATTGAAAATGATCACGTCGAGTAAACTTTGTATCCATTGCTTTTAAATAAATTGTGGATTGAGATTGTACGTGTATAGAATTATTTGTGTACGGCACAAGTTGCTGTTGACAGCACTAATTTGGTGTAAGCTTACCCCACTGACTGCATCTGTTGTGCTGGGGAGCAGACTTTAATTCCACTCTACTCCATCTTGCATGATGATGCCAGTACAAGGTACACACAGCACTGCATCAGCTAACTGAAGTGTCCCATGGCAACTCGCCGGCTGCACTGCAGGTGGATGGGTGATAACGGTGAACGGTTATGAACACTGGAAATGTGGGAACTACGAGTACCCCATGGGAAAGGACCTACTGATTTTGATGACAGAAACCGCCCGGGCAGAGTTGCACCGCATGCTGTCTGCCAATGGTGTGGTTGGCGGGGCGGTCGGACATGAGTAAACCCACTAGTGCCATGGGAAATAAGTAGGAGCATGGGCTGATCGGGTTGGCCCCAGCAGAGGTTCTCTATGGTGTTCCGATCAATAGAGGTTGGACTCGTACTGGCAGTGGTTAACTCCGTACGCTGGAGGAGGTCTGGAGAGATTCCCTCTCTTCAAGAAAGACCGAACGGTGAGCAGGCACCTGCTCCGGTAGCGTCCTGGCAAGACACTACATGTCCGGGTAGTACTCCGGCCAGACCACACGCTTGGTAATACGAGTACGAGGGTCTCAGACTTTGTGGTAGGGTGCTCCTGGTGAAGCTTGTGTATCAAGTCGGGACTTAGGGTTCGGTTACCTCAGGTGAATAGCTGGGACACCTGCATTGAGAGGGCGTGATCACTCTTCCCCGCCGAGTGGGCGGCCGTAGCGCAGGATGGCCGAAAGGCTAAGAGTGCTACGTAAAAATAACAAAAGTATGGCAGAGAGGCTGTATATTGACCTGTGCTCGGGGCATGTTCCACTACAAAGTCGTAGGCTTGTAGAAGTTTGCTGCAGACATTTCGCACGTTAAGTAATGACACCAAACAATGGTTATCATTGTGCAGGGTGAATATCTGGTATTCCAGGTAGGTACATTATGTTTTAAGTGACCATATCACAGCTAGAAGACATACCAGCCCTCGGGTGGTCCAAACGTTGTACTTGCATAATCGATCATGTGTTTTTCGCCCTCGTCTCCACACTGGTGTAACACTGCACCTAATCCCTGTTGACTGGTGTCCGTCTGTAAAAACAAGTAACATGTGGGATCATACCTTTCTAGTGTTAGGCACATGCGAAAACTGGCCTTGATGTTGTGAGATGTGTCACTGGCTTCCTGATTGCATTAGAACTTTTGTAGTGACAGTAGGGTGGTGAGTGGCGTGGTGGTGACTAAAAAATAAGCCAGTTGATTAACCCGAAGAATTTTCTCACCTGCTTAAAAATGTGTGGTGGTCTGCACCTGACAAACAGCAGCAGGTGCAAACGGTTGTGTTTATTGCCCCCTGCATCGACCACATTACCTAGGAAATCAATACTGGTCTTGCCCAGATTACACTTTGGTATGGCGCATATAAGGCTGTTAAGAGCTTCCCTGGCAGTGATATATGATGGTAATGCTTCGTGTCATGGCAGCTGTCACACCCACATGCCTGCCATTTTTCGTCACGCAAGACATGTAGGCACCCTCGCCTGCCTGTTGTAAACAAAGAATGGGGCAGTCAATAACTCACCAGATCAACGTTTAATGTCCTGGGGTCTACACCATATTGCAATGTGTAGACACATGTTGAAAAGTAAAGTGGGTGATCAACAAATCACGTTGCTGTACACCGACACCAGTGCCCGTATGTGACATTTTCACGTGGCAAAATGAATTGTTGGTAGAGCCTGGCAATGCTTCAATCTAACGGGAATATACACAAGGAGGCCAGGCCACTGTCGAAAACTTAAAACCTCGGCCAGATATAACCGCTATGTGGTGAATTGTGCAGTGCTACCACTCTGATCAACAAAAATGTTCTCAGGGCAGTAACCAGTTGCAAATATCAGTGACCAAACAATATGCAATAGACTGCTAGAAGCAAGATTAAGAGCACGAAGGCCCACTAAGGTTCCTAGATTAACGCTGCATCGCAAGAGTGATAGGCTACGATTTGCTGAGGAACACAGGAACTGGTAGCTTTGTCACTGGCACAATGCGCTGTTCACTGATGAATCTCATTTCCACCTAACACAGTGTGATAGACGTGTGTGTGTGTGTGCCATCGCCATGGTGAACATTACACACAAGCAGCTGTTCCGGAAACAGACAGGTTTGGCACAGAGTCAGTTATGGTGTGGGGTGACATCCCTATTGATGGCCGAACGGACCTTGTGGTTGTCAGACACCGACTTACTGCTACTAGGTACATTGCGGATATTGTCCTCGAGCCCGTTAGTCCCATTACTGTTGGAATGGGTCCCCAAATAGAGTTGCAAAAAGACAATGCAAGAGCACATACAGCAGCAGCCACAATGGCCGTCCTACAGGATCTCCACATTAACACAACGTACTGGCCTGCTGCGAGTCCAGATCTCAATCCCATTGCGCAATTATGGGATACATGGGATAAATTAGTTAGAGACCATCCTATTGCCCCTTCAGACTCAACAACTTACAGACGCCCTTCTTGCAGAATGGGAGAATATCCCACAAGCAGAGATCCGCGAACTAATCATAAGCATGTCTTCAAGGTGTGAGGCAGTAATACAGGCACACAGAGACCATACATGTTATTGAAATTGTGTTTTGTGTGTACATTAGACATTTATGGACGGTTTCCCCTTTGGTTTAGAACACTGTACATGATGTATGCTTGGAGCACCCATGTGTGCAACAACACAGTAACATGTTTTTTGTTACCAGTATATAAAGGTTTAAACTGTTAGAGAAACCATTATTTATCCCTCTCAAGAGCTGTATGGCAACAATACGTATGTTCAAATCTTGTCCCTCTAATTTTTTTTGAGCAGTGTATCTTTACTACTTCCAAGACAAATCTTCAAGGTAAGTACTTTGGGGCAATATTAAATTCTGCATTTAAATTTGTGGATACAGTTTCATAAGACATTTTTGTCAGCCAGGAATTGTTTTTGTAGTATTATGGTGATGTTATATTCTTATCAGTGTATGCATTAAAATTTTATAAGCAAAAAGTGACTATTTAAGTAGAGCAATAGGCCTATTTACGAAACTTGCATAGAGTGACAAATATTACTGTGGAAATATGGTGTAAAAATTTGGGTTAATTCTGTTCAGCCATTGAGTTTTATGACAACTGTTTTAATTACTGGTAAATTAATAGCAACACCTGCCATTTGCTTATGGAGGTAGTATCCACTCCATCTTCGAATTTTCTTACAAATCTTCGTAAGGAAAATGTATGACCAAAAATAAAAAATTAAAGCTAGACATGACATAGAGGACTACGTAACGAATTTTTCGAAATTTGTAGGGTTTCAATTATACCTGTATTTTCCCGTGTGGGATTGAAATTATTAAATAATTAGGTAATGTTTGATTACGGTTACAGATGTGAAACTATTCATGTAAGAAAAATAATTGGGATTTCGAAATAACTGTTTAAATGTTCCCTTTGTCTTGACAAGCTTGGTTTTTAAATATTGTCTCCGAAAATTAAGTTATAGAGGAAAATACGTAAATCCAAGATGGCAAGGGTACTTCCCCCTTAAGTGTAGTCTTGTAATGTTGTTAAAGATAATTCTTAGGTAATCTAACGATTGATTGAGGTATGTTGTAATCTGTATGCAGGAGTAAATATACAGTATTATCTAAAGGCGTGCCTTTCTTTAACAGGAGTGTGTTTCAGCTATAACACTTTTTAATGGCAAAAATTCAAAACATCTTAGCATTGTTTTTATAGTGGGAAAAATAACAATGTTTAAATATTTTGCTATTCTGTTGAAAAACTAAATCAAAAATATTTTCTTATGTCCTCGGAAGTGTTGAGATAAGTTAAAGGCATTAATGTGCATTTAAACAGAAAAAGCATCGTGAACATAAATATGCAGTGGACATATGAGTCGCTGATGTAAACACCAGCTGGAAGTCACATGGCAGTGTTTAATTTGATAGGCCTGCAGAAAGCTACACAGCCAACAGGCTGAAAGTAAAAATTTAGTAGGGCTTTCAAAAGTGCTCACTTTACCATGAACAGCCTTTACCACAACACGTGTACACATTCCCGTCCTCATATCAGCTCTTCTTCGGTTTCAATCAGGGAAGAGGAGAATCTTCCCCTCACACAGTTTAAAGTTACGCTTGGACGGTTAACAACACATTTCACATTTTCTTTTAATTATAATTTTTGAGATTTAGGTAAATTTTATGGCAGATGAGTCAATCTTCTCATGGAAGATTACCTAATTTGATTTACATCACAAATACAAAAATTTCAACATTTTAGTATGCTAAAAAGAATATTACTTCTTAATATCAATGTGGACCTAAAATAAAATAATTTTGACACCACAAAAATCATTATGCACAAATGTGAATGAAAGCATATTTTGTGTATATGTCATTAAAGACAACATTATATGGCCAACAGTCACAGAACATCTCTTAACTATGACGTGAACCGCACGTTCACGAGTCCTTTTGCCCACTGACTGCCATAGTATGTCCACACCAGACGCACCACACCGACAGGCTTGTGGGCACGTGTGCATTAGTGTTTATTATTTATTCAGTTTATTTCGTCAGTGTATTTGTTAATAGTGTCAGTGTGTAATTAATTTATAATTTGTTTTGTCATCAGGAGACAATTTGCCCAGCCACAGCCAGAGACATGTGACATTCTACATTTGGCAATGCTGTGGCTGGTGCAATGAAAACATTTAGAATAAGTATTATCATTTTTATTATGTATTTGTGTAATTGTAATTATGTTTTGTTGTGTTAATTTAGTTCATATCATTTTTCATCCCATAATCATCTTTTAGTGTATATTATGTTTCACTGTACCACCGCATGGCGTCGGCGGCATCTAGGCGGCGGAAGCCGACGCACATTTCCGGTAGTAATCGCCAGGACTTGGACGAGCACAGACTTTATGCTCTCCCACGCCGCAGAAGCACTAGCAAGGACATCATCTGTCGAATAGTATCCAGTCGCATCCACAACACCATAAATCATTATTATCATATATTTTATTATTTAACTTGCATAGTGTCGGGGGGAGAGCGACGTGATTATTTATTGGAAATCAAAAGTGCATCTCGAGACTCAGGTTATAAGACCACGTGGTCGCTTGTAGTTCCGGGCCATTCAGGCCACATGCCTTCTGTGTAGTTGAGTGTACATAACAGGGTAATAAATACCTTCACAACCAGCATCACTGTTTCTTTATTGATAATCAAGTACGGCGTGCGAGGTAGCCGACAACCTCGGCATAGTGTGTCTGACAGAGTGTTCACCAGAGCCCCTACGCCGTCGACGAACGACCCTATCTCATCAGCTCACCGCAGAGCTGTGGCGCCGGGCACCCACATTTTACTTAACAACTCTGGGAACACCGCAGATCAAGTTGGCTTTTTCGCCGTAGCCAAGCTTGGTCACGTCAACTACCAGTGAACATGCCCACTAGGATGCTATATAAAAAATAGCACAATCGTGAAGACTATTTAAGTGTTTGCTATCACGAGTCATCAAAAAGTATTGTGTGCATTTGGAAGACTGAAGGTGACCATACATTTGAACATTGAGTTAGATATACTTCTCAGCAGTTAAAACTGCATCAGTTCACTGTTAGTGATGTGAATTTCCATGAACTACTATGATAGATCCAAGAAACTGATCTGGACCGGCATGTTATGTGACCTGATAAAACAGCCATGTCAACCATTGCAGAAGACTGATGAAGCAAAGATAAAGAAAACTAGCAATCGGGAACGCCACCAGAATGTAACAGCACTTAGTTTTCATGGTTGTTCCACTATCAGGAAGCTACTGATCTCGCATGGTAATGCCCGATGTCATTTGTCCTGTTTCAAGCATCATCATTGGGCTGTGGGGCATAGGAAGTTCTTTTGGAGTGATGAGCCATGATACATGACCTGATGCTTGGATGGACATGTCTGCACCTGGCAGATGTCTGGCAAACTGTGTTTACCTGATTGTGTTGTGTAAACAGTAAAATTTGGTGGCAGTAGTGTAATTGTCTGGGGCTGTTTCTTTTGCCTGAGATTAGGTCATAGGTCTCCTCAATTAACGCTCACATATACAAGACATTTCTTTCATACATTACAATGCTTCCTAGACTGTGGCAAGTTTTTAATAGCACCTTTGCTGTATCTGCATGATTATTCTCCTGTCCATAAAGCAATTGCATCATGGTTTTGAAGACAATTAGGTAGTACGGCATAACTGGCCTGCTCATATCACAGACTTGAACATAACAGAACATATTTAGATCAGCTTGAGTGTAATTTTCATGATAGATCCTTTCGAATAGAAGATGGATTTAAACTATTCACCATTCTGTAGGAAAAATATAAACAAATTTGGCTGGCTATGTGCCAGAACTTATTGGAGAGCCCTCCCCAAAGGGTAAACGTAATAACAGCACAGGCATGTTCCGAAACCTTGTAAATTATACACAACTGGCACCATTATAATCATCAGCAATGAATGTTTGGTGACTTTTGAGTAAACAGTGAAAATCATACTACAATAATTAGTTACACCAATTCACTAAGCAAAGTTCAAAGCAATGCTATATTTGCAAAAACGTGGGTATTTACTCTGTTAATGTGGCACTTTTTCCTTTTGTTCAACAGTGCAAGGTGGGCTGCATGTGTGAGTATGCATGCCATAAACTTGGTAAAAATGTTCTCGTTGAGGAGTATATTTCGGGCAAATTTAAAAAAAAAATCCTCTTTCTGATCACATGCTAACATCATCCGAAATGCCAAAACAGATACATTTTTGAAATCTTAAACTAGTGATAATTTTCTTGCTCTCTCACTGATATATGCATACATAATAAAAAATACAGCCTTAACATATGCAGTTTAAACTTTAATTATGTCACACTGGAGTTGTCCCCAAAAAAATTTCAGTTGGGCACTTGCTAGTTTAATTGAGGGCTGACAAAGAACAGAGACTGTTTACTAAGACAACATTCTAACCAATTAACAAAGATATATTTTTATTTATGCTAGCAAATACACTAGTCAAAGGAGTAAGTTGTTAGGACACTATTTCTTTTAGGTGTTCTACAAATAACTGACAATCATTGTTGAAAACTGCACAACACACATCCACAAACTGGATAAGAATATGTCACTGGGTATGTCCAAGACGACCTTCATCTTAAAATGACAGTAAATTGAGAATAGAGCACAATTTGAATCAACAACCTGACATATAATTCACAAATCCTCTATAATGCATGCTACTAATAAAAACTATCACAATTCAACCATTATTGAAAAGATGAATAAAGTTCTCTTTTTTGGTACAAAATATTGCATGTGATGCTGTTTTCTAAGACATGGATTCTTTTTTTATGTCTATGAAGTGTACTTTTGTATGCAAATTTTTTTTTACATAAATTGCATGAATATGAACCAACTCCACCTTCATGTAAACGTTTGTGTCTTGCTAAGCTGGATTGCTGTGTAAATGATTTGCCACAGATGCACCTATAAGACTTTTCACCAGTATGTGTGTTTTTGTGCTGTAGCATAGTAGACATCTGTGTGAATGCACGCTCACAAATTGTACACTTGTACCTCTTCTCACCACTATGAATACGCTTGTGACTTGCCAATGTGTGTTTATGAATGAATGCTTTTCCACACACATCACACATGTAACTTCTGATCCCAGAATGGACTATCTTATGGTGTGTCAGAGTATAATTATCTGCAAATGCACGTCCGCACATATCACATACAAAAAGTTTAAGGCCACTATGACGGCGTTCATGATTTGCTAAAATACTACTAGTCAAAAACGCTTTCCCACATAAATGACAAACATGTGATTTAATACCAATATGAGTATTTTTATGGTATGCCAAATTACCACTTTGAGAATAGCTTTTATTGCATAAATTACATTTAAAAGGTTTTATCCCCAAATGAAGACGTTTGTGGGCATGTAAAGTATTCACATTACTAAAACCTTTATTACAAACATCACAAATGTGTTTCTTTTCTTCTGTGTGCATACGTGAGACATGAATTTGCAAACTAACAGCAGATAAAAACTCTCTACTACAAATGTGACACTTAAATGAATCAGAGTTTTCTTTCTCTACATGCATCAATTTATGGGCCATAAAACCCAATTTTGTAGCAAATACATCACTACATGTAGCACACTCAAATTGGACATTAGTTTTTTCAAGTGGACCAGGAGTTAATGCAAATGTATTTCCCCGATCCTGATCATCCAAAACTGCATGTACTTTTTTAACCTGGGCAATTTTCTCTTTTTGTTTCCGACATGAATTATTGATAAATACAAAGTTAACATTTTTCCTTTTTGTATGTGCTTTCTGCAAATGTTCTCTGAAATCTGAAAGATCAGAAACTATATAATCACACTTCTCACAATGAAAAGGAATTTTGAACACACACAAACACACACCTGCTAACATATTTCTGCCACATCTTAAACAACTTTTAACCATACTTAGTCCTAAATCCAAGTTATTTTCAATTTCTCTGCATTTTTTCTCCATGTTCTAGTTTCCATTTTACAACTTCAGTCAATACCTCAAAAGTATAAAGTACTTCCTTCATTTTTCTCTAATATTGTGCATTAATGTAAATTCATAATTTTATCTTTTGTTTAATATTTAAGGATACCTAGTTAGTCACTGCATCTCTTGATACCGACACTGTAGTATTTTACCGCACTGCTGAAACAATAAAGAATAATTAATAGCACAAAAGTGTCTGGGTAAGTGCACTTACAGTTATATAAATTTTAAAATAAACTATTTACAGAACTCCGCAAAAAAAAATTCTTTTAAATCATCACTTTAAAGCCATTCAAAACTCACAAAATTGCAATTTTTTTTTGCAAATTTATTTGTGTTATGTTATCTCTTATGTAATAATTAACAATAGAGTTTTTTATTTTTATCACAGTGTAGCATAATCAAATAATTAACTATCAGCTCATTTTATAATTTTTCTCATCAATTAATACAAGGGGGAAAATAATAACCAAAAAATTTTGCTATCTTGGGAGTGATGCTATCTTATTATAGTCACATAAAAAAGTAATACTTAATTAGAATACAACTATGTAGATTTAAAAATACACAAATCAAAAGAAGAGAAAAAGCAATTCAAGGATGTACAACATTTAACCAACATGCCACAAGATGCTGTCCAATAACTAAGCAAATTGAATTTCTCAGATTCTAACCTGACAGCATGTGTTCAAATTTCTGCTGGGAAAACATCTTCAAGCCTCCTTTCCAGGCTTGTTTTGTTAACTTAGCTTACAAGTTAGTATGCAAGTGTATACAGTCGGTTCACAACTGGAAGAAACTTTTGAAAATCAACCTTTGAAAAAACACCCTAGCCATTAGCTACATGCATATAACATTACAGACAGCGGCGAGCGCGGATACAGTTATGCCGTTAGGTTGCCAGCACAAAGAGGGGAAATAGTTCCAAAGTTTTAACGTAATTATTAATTTATCGCTTATAAATGGGTGTCAAAAAAACTTGTATCTTATTATGCCAATTATTAATGACGTGATGCTAACGTATTTAGATTTCAACGTTTCTTGCATAGTCACATGATCACGCTAAAGGTGAAAGTAACGCGGCCATTTGTTTACTAACGTTTGTTCCTTGTGTTGTTGGCAGGGTGTGGTTGACACAAATGCCAGAGAATTTGTGCGATTATCTTGTTAAACATATAATAATTCATTTATTTGTCTTGTTTTACTAATATCCGCTCTTTATTATTTGGTTTTTAATAACGTATGATTTTAATTTGTGCTCACTTTCTCGTACTGATTCCTATTGTTTCTGAAACCTGTATAAGAGATTACTCGTAGTGTATTCTCATGTGTTTAATATTTTTTTAAATTTATTTCAGGTTTGCTTAAAATTTTATTTACTGTATTTTACGTTGTATGTTGCAGTACTTTTTGTGTGCAGTCATGAGTTCTAGCAAGGTAAAGAAAACAGAAGTCACCACTCAACGCCAACAGGACTTCATTAATCTCACAGAATCGTTGTATTCACTTATTAAGCGAGGGGAAATGAAACCCTGCAATGTAGCGGAAAGAACGGCAGAAATTTTTAAACTCTTCAGATCCACAGGGCTAAGGTATGTTAAAATATCTGTAGTATTAACCATTGCGTTTGCAAGTTGTGTGTGTTAAGGTCAATTATGTTGGCCTACGAAATGTGTTTACAAGAACATAAAGAAAATTTGTTAATAACTTGATAACGTCGTTGAACGTTGTCTACGTGTCTTTTTAACATTTTATTTGAACTTGATTAACTATAAAATACAAANAGATTACAGTCAATATAACTGGAACTTCCCCTACTATTAAACATATCTGTATCACTTCACTAAACACGAGAGGACATCGCAATCTATGAAATCGCAGTCATAATCTTTTAAGAAAACAATTGTGTATTAATGCATTTCCCCAACACCACTGTTCTACAGCCATTGTCTTTTAGTTATTGTAAATTATCAGTGTCATATTTTTCACTTTCAGTGCTACATAGCCAACCTAATTTGCATAATTTAAAAAGGACCATAATTCAGTTTCTAAGTCAACTACAGTTACTGATACCAAAAACATGAAAGGGTTTGTTTACAAATGATGTGCAACAATGTGATGTGCTCTACCCTGTGTTAGTTTAGGTTAGTTTAATAGGTGATTAGGTAGTGGTACTCACTCCCATCTGTCCAAGGATAACATATAATTGTACAAACTGTAATTCATGCATAAATAGGAAGGGTTTGTTAGGTCTGGTCAGTACATTAGTTTGCGATTACCCTGTACTGTAAACTTTACTTGAACTCCCCTGGTGCCAGGTATTGGTTACTCCAGTTGAAGCCCCTCTCAAATGTATTTTCCAATACCTGATGTACGGTATCAATAACAACATGTTTCTTCAAAAGATGCTACATTCTTTTAACGTCCATTCATAGTGATATCCAACCTGTGTATGGACCATCATATGTTGTGATAATTGTAGTCTTAGTAACATTCTCATAAATATTTATGGAATTCATGTCATTCACTCGTATGTCGCTTATTGTTTTGGCTTTCTGACATGATACTGAAACGTGCTTTTAAAATGTTTCTTGCAGTAGACATGGGTCACATATATTTGTTCCAGTATCTGGAAATTCATTATTAATGTTTCAGATATTACAAGACAATGAGGCAGCCACCCCTTGTAAGAAGAGGAAGAAAACACCTATTTGTTATCTTGAGAGTTACAGTTATTTCAGGATAGTATGATACCATACTTTCTACTCCAGGAAGTTGGCTCGTGTAGAGTGTAGTACAGTAGCATAGTTCTCCTCACCATCATATCCTGGTCCAACTCTTCATCCCTATCAGTAGTATATGCTGTATGTGCTGTTGTGTAATAACCATTGTCTAGTCTTTTCCAATAACCTATTTTCTGACTTTCTACTTAACCTGTAACTATTAAATCAACTTATCATGTGCACTAATTCATACTATTTACTAACTTACGCATGCTTTTGGATATATTTGTTGTGAACTGTTTGTTTATCTGTGTCATTTTCTGGACTGTTCTGTTGTCTCATAAACACACTTGACAAGTTCCGTATTAACTCTCTTTGATGCTTAAAAATTACATTTTCTGCATTTCCTTTGCTATGATTTCGTACTGAAACAATTGACAAAATTAATACATAGTTAAGTACAACTAAACCCTTCAATGCACAAACAGTATTTCTGACATGAATAATATTGTGTTCAGATGGTCAAAATGTGTGGATCACGTGGAGATCATTGTAGAGGCCTGGCAAAGTGAGGTCCATCAAGACATTGAAGATATGGCTCCATTCATTATTCCCCTGGGCTCGGATTTGGACACAACAGATGAAGAAGATACTGGAGGTGATAACGGACACGTATTAGCAGTGCCACTGGGTGAGGTACCGGGGTGTTCTACATGGTTAGTCCGATGGTAAGTTGGGTACACCCAGCAGGCACTGCACCCTGCATCCTTTTTTTTGCAAAATCTTTTTGTGTATTGTTAAATTGTAGGGTAATGTTGTTGAGCATTGCTTTATAGCAGTATATGTAAAGTAGCAGTCTACATCAGAGAGCAGCTATTGAAGCATGTCATTTGTTTGAATAATTGGTTTCATATTTTTGGAGTGGAGATGGATGTATTCATTTTTTTTTTTATAGTTGCTGCTGTGTTGAGTTGTTTATGTACTTTTTTGTTTTGATCTATGGCAATTCTGTAGCAAAAGAAATCACTACAATCCATAAGTTATTACTGTTACTTCTAACTAACTAACAAATAAATAAATAAACAGTACTTATAAGTACTGCGGCTTAGGCCTTTAGGATGTTTTAGCTTAACGCAAACTGGAGATGTTAGGATACACCATTGTTAGCTTCTTTAATTATTGTAAACAACCGTTCTCCATAATATTTTGTTTACTGGAGTCACATTTTTTTTAGTTATGTTTAATTTGTTATTGTCATTTCTTTACAAAATCTGTGGCACACTTATTTTGTTCCTCCTTTAAGCATTTGCTTGCTTAGCAACATGTTTCAATTTAATTGTTTGAATATTAGACATTTGTGAAACCAATGTCTTTTCGTATTAGTTTTAAGTTAGATTTTTGTTTGGAAAAACATTTTTTAAGATAGCAACAGAGGTTAACAGCATTATATACGGGCCCGGAGCCCAACTAAAACATAAACATAACGGCCTACTGCCAGCTCAATTATTTGAACAAAGTCTGTTGGGTTGCATTTTTGTTGCAAACCCACTATAAGAGTTGTGGGAACTTCGGTTCCTGACCTCGTGACAGCACGGCCATCAGGGGGCTTATGAGAGATTGGCGGTGCCATGTTTATGTTGTTGGATGGACTCCTTGAATGTTGACACATTTCAATGCAAAGTATTGTGCCACATCTATAATATGTAATCAAAGTGAAAGTTTTTCTACCCCACCCAACCCCCCATTCAAAATCAAACCTGCACACAAACGCACACACACACACACACACACACACACGAAACATCAAATTTTTAATACTCACATTTTGGGTTTATAGAATGAAATGTTTTTCGCTTGCATCGCATATTCTTTTGTGTGAAATTCTCAAGATTAAAAACTTTACGCTTGTGGAATATCCATTAATAATATATACATGACTTTTATAATGGGTACGTGCATGTACGAACACATGTACACACACACAGTGGAATGTAAACATTGCATGTAAACATTGCCATGTGACTGCCACATGGCAGTCACATGGCAATGTTTGTTTACCTTTGGCAGAAGGATACGAAATGGGCTTGAAAGTAGATCTTTAGCAGGGCTTCAAGAAAGTCTCTTCCAGTCGTGAACCGACTATAGGTATGCTATCTTATCTACCCATTTGGTTTCCAGGGAATAGTTGTGCATATTAAAAAGTCTACTCAATACTTGTTTAATAATATCTTGTACACTGGTTATGAAAATGTAATGTACAGTATTGTTTCTATCAAATGTCTTGACAGCTGGAGTCCCTAGCTGCCACTTATGACACATAAACTGGTCTGCAAACTCATCACTAGACCACTACTCTCTGCATGGCATAATGCTTGTTTGAGTTGAGAGGTGAGAAGTTTGGTAAGCTATAAACAGTGAGATCTTAAGCGCCACAGATGGAATTTAAAAAAAATGTTTATATTTATTGTGTACTAGCGAACCAGGGCGGCTTCGCCCGGGTACAATCGAGTTTTACAGTGATATACTAATAAATAAATAGGGAAAAGACAATTAAATTATGTGAAAACAGAATTATAAAATTATACTATGTTGGCTTAGGTTTTTTACTGATTACGGCAACCCAAAAGGAAGGAAATATTTTTTTAACAGATAGCCAAGAAGTAGTGTAACGACGCAAGTTATTAGTTATCGGAATATGCGGTTCATTTTCTTTCATTTTGCTAACCTTCATAATATTTTTATCTGGTTTGAAAATTAAAGTAGCGGTGGTTCATTTTATCGTGGTATTACATTATCGGGCGTACGTTTACTGTTTCAAAAATCTTAAATTTTGTTATGCGTCAGCATTAGTAAAAGAAGTTTTTCAGACTGCGTCAACAGTTTTACTCTAGGAAGTTTGATTATCTTTATCTGACTGATGACACAGTAAGCGGGCTACAGCGCAATTTGGATAGCACTGCTGGCTCTATAAAGGTTGATTAATTTTTACTGATGATGTAGTTACAATGGCTACGCAGAAGCCTTCCGAACTTCAGGTAGACAGTTTTTGGTAGAGAGAATTTGATTAAATTTTACAAACAGCGCAGTTTGGATGGCGCTGCTGGCAGATGCCGGATGCCGTGCCCTCATCATAGGAGAGGGGGGCCATAGGCCCACAGAATAAATACTCGGGGTGTCTATTGCCTAAAATGGAAAAAGTAACCAACCGTAAGAGAAGACGCATCGGGCGTGACGAACTTCACCCACACCGGCAAGCGACCGCTAAATCTTTTTTCACTTCAATTCTTTTCGGCTTGAACTTGAAATTCTATTAAATAATTTCCGCCGGTGTGGGAGGTCGGTAGGGTGCCAGGAAGGAACGGACGTCCCTCCTGCTTTCATATTTTCTTCTTGAGAGGCAAGTTTTCAAGACGTAAATGAATAATTAAACGACTGTGGCGCTGCTCTCTGTTAGTTTGCCTGTAAACTGGTTTGTACTCTGCATACCTGACGAATGAATGTGAACTGTTTCAATTTTTCCAGTAAATAAAAATATGGAGTAATAAACAAACATTGGACTTTATTTATATTTATTGGCGCCTTTAACGCTTCATGCTACTGTACTACCAACTAAGCTAGACGAGTAGTAACTTCCAGAAGTCATTACAGACGCTTCATCATTACAAATATGGCAGCCGAATGCGCCGCGTGGAACGTCACAAATATGGTGCCTAACTATGAGGCTGCCTCGTTACAATTATGGCGGGCATAAACAACGTAGGCAACGTTACAGTAGGGTATTGTTTTTGGAGTGTATCTGTGCAACTATCGCGTAGTTACCACATGTCAATGTATGAAAATCAAAATGTGAGTTTCATCAAGTTGTAGCTTTAGAAATAAGTGTACCTAGGTACTACTTTTTGCACTTGGCTGAGGGATCTTAATCGATCACCAAAGTTAAGCAACGTTTAGTGGCCTAACATCTGAGCTCTTCCGGGCTTCAGAGGGCACGTTAAATATTCAATCCCGGTTGTTATCAATTGATAGCATTCGTAAAGCTATTTCAGAGGACCTCTGGCAGCCTAATAAACTGACACCAGAGGAAAATAATATTTCCATCACGTTCCCAGACATTGCAGAATTAAGCTTTGTTCTTATTCTACAGGAACTGTACAATTTTCTGGGATAAAAAGTATCCTATGTCCTATTCCAGGACCTAAAGTACCAACATACGAAATTTCATCAAAATCCGTTCAGCCGTTATGGAACCGAGTGGTAACAAACAAACACACACACACACACACACACACACACACACACATATATATATATACACACACACACACACACACACATGCATGTGTGCATGCACACACACACACACACACACTCTCTCTTTCTTTCACATTTATATTATTAGTAGGAATGACAACAGCTGGGTGGCCTTAGAAGGCATACACAAAGTTAAGATCTACGAGTACACAATTATACCTACAGCATATACAATACATACATATGTACATGTAACTTACGACCCAATCTGGAAAGAACACTGGTACGGTTCATCCTGCTGTCCAGTTTCTGTCCAAGTTAGGTCTGCATCTGTAATACATTGAAAAATTTAGATATTACATTGCAATCTTAAAATTATTTTTGATGAAATCAAAATAATTAAAATATTTGTTACAGTTAACAATACCTCTGTAAAACATGTCATTTGTCAAAATGAGTCGGCAATAAATTTGGAAATCTAACACATGCCGGAATTCTTAATCCTACAGGGCTAATTTGGGACAAACTATTTTGTTAATTATTTTATTGTGGCAGAATTGGCCATCTAAAATATATCTACGTATTTTAAGTGATTTTGAAGAGTCCTTTCTAACTACTATAATGAGAAGTAGGTCAAATTTTAAAATAGGCATAGATAAACCTGAATGGATCAGTACAGGAATAATTATTGCAAGATAGAAAATTAAAAGGTTTATACAAACAAAGTAAACAGACAAACAATAAAAATCTCCTCGAGTATTACAGAACATACAAAAAAATATACAGTAAAGTAGTGAATGCAGGAAGGGAACAAGGTATACAGCAAAAGAAAAAGAGATTGTATGGAAAAACCAAGTGTGGCTTGGAAAATAATAAATGAAAAGATTCCAAATAAATCATTAAAGCAGAAAGACAAAATTGAAGTATACATAAATGGAAACTTAACAACATCCGAAATGGAAGTTGCAGATGCCTTCAACTCTTACTTTGTAAATATCAGTGCAAATTTAAATCTAAAAACTGGGACACTTAAATAATTCAAAGAAAATAAACACTTTCCAAAATACATTACAGTTTATTTTATATCCAACAAATTAAAAATAAATAAGTAAAACAATCTTGGGTGTTTTAAAAAACAAAAAACCACAAGTTATTCATGGCTTATCAATTGCCATAATTAAAGGATGCTACAAGAATATATTAAAGTCTCTAAACATAATAATAAATCAAGCTTTCAAATTAGGTATTTTCCCTAATTGATTGAAGTTAGTGAAAATATTGCCAATATATTTGAAAGAATACTACATATAAGGTTATCTTATTTTTTCAGAAAAATTAAAAAAAATAATTTGCAAAGAACACAGTGGATTTCAAAAAAAAAAATCAACTATAACTATTATTTTCCAGCTAACTAAAAAAAATTATTTAATAACTTAATAATGGACAGCATGCTTATGGTATATTCTACAACTTATCTAAGGCATTCAATTTAGTGAACCTAGATATTCTGTTATATAAATTAAACAATCTAGGAATTAAAGGCAATGCCTATAACCTTTTTTAATCTTACATACTAATAGAGCACAAACTGTAGAAATAGTTAATGTTGAAAAAGTAATTACTTAAAGTTGGCAAAAAAATTCATACTGCGGTTCCACAAGGGAGCATATTAGGCCCCCTACTATTTCTTATGTACATTAACAATTTATCAAGTAATATTGAAAATTGGAACATAACACTATTTGCTGATGATATCAGTCTTATAATCACAAGATCCAACCTTGATAATCTTAGATATATTACTGAGAATAGTCTTTAGATAAAGGGTTTCAAAAAAATGTATTATTAATGAATGTTAAAAAGACACAGTACACCCAATTTTGTAAACAAGGTAGGTATGAAGTACAAATTTTAAATACTTATAAAAATTTAAAAAAATTTATGAAGCTGCTGTAGTGAAATTTTTAGGTTTGCAAATAGATAAGAAATTGACTTGGTATGAACATATTCAAGATGTTAGAAAATAAACGTTCAACCATTTATTATAGGTATGTTAGGAGCCCATAGCTCAATGTTAGCTGTTAGCTTAAAAAAAATCTACTGATTGTGTATTATGCATTTTTTCACTCTGCAATGGCGGTTGCAATTGAATTTTTGGGAAAATTCAAGTCATAGTAAAAAAAATAAAAAATTTGCTCCAAAAAAAGTTCTACGTTATACCTGGTGTAAACAAAAGAACCTCTTGTAATCCATTTTCCATAGCCCATGAAATAAAAACTCTTTGCACTAAATTATGTCATTCAAGTAATTAAATTTGTAAAACAGAACATAGATAGTTTTATAAAATATGAAAATATTCATCATTATAATACTAGAAATGCCTATAAGCAGCGAGTTATACAGTATACAAGCTCTCTATTCAAAAAAATGTTTTTACAATTCAGGTCTTAGAATATTTAACATGCTACTAATAGAAGTTACTTGTGAAAAGGGCATAGACAAGTTCATTAAAAAATTCACATAATTTTTATGCACCAGAATTCCTATAATATAGAGGAAATTAAAGACTTCTTATAAAGTTTTAGATGAGAATGTAATGTTTTTTATACTTTTAAAACATCAATTATTATTTTAGATTTAATTTTTTATTAATATATGATTGTTAATAATTGTGCATATATGACATATGTATATATATCTATGTGATTAGTTAGGTTATATATAGGTAACTGATTTTCTATTCAAAGTGTGTTATACACATAATGTAGTGAAATTATGTGCTTAGCTCTAATATTAATTTAAAATGTGATATTCTTTTATGTTTTTGTATAAAAAATATTTTTATCTATTGTTGAATTTTAGACAAACCCTACTCTATGTCTCATGTAACTTGGCAAGATTTTGAAAGTTCAACAAAAGTAACGCCAATGTTTACTTTTTGTTTACAGTAAAACTCAGTTAAAGCACGTTTTTAAGGGACTGAAAAAATAATGCTTAACAACCACGAAAACTTCTTAAAGGGTCCAATTACACATTTGCATATAGAAAAAGTGCAAAATTCTTCAAGTTATTAAGCAGGAATACTTCTTAAGTGGGAACTTAGTAACAGGGTTTGTATGTTTCCTTTCGCCATCAACTGGTGTGTCAAATGGCGGCTGTACATTTTATTAACACGTCTGCTAATTTACCTGCCATTGTAATACTAAACAAAAAGTAAAAATATAAAACCTTGCAAAAAACTAAATATTTCTTAACTATTTTTAATTTATTAGAGAGAGCGAATTTGGGTTAACATTTGCGAGATGGTAATTATAGTTCTTATCTTACTTTGGACGTTACAGCTAATATGTTAAGACTGGAAATAAAAGAAATTCGGGGAACATATTTGACAACGCACTTTAATTCACCAACAAACAACCCATCAACGACTTTTGCAAAGCAGTTATTCTGCTATTACTGATACCAAAGAGCTAGAGTTGGAAATATGTGGGATGAAATAACTTGAGAATTGCATAAAAACTACCAGCGCACGTCCCACTTTCTTTGTTTTATTAATACAGTATAGTAACAACACAATAACAAGGAGATGGGTTTGCAGGAAGAGAACATGATGTGTAATGTACATAGGCGTAACAATTACCAGCCAAATAATTAAAATCACTGAACACGGAAATACATGTTACTTTAAAAATTATACAGAGCTCACAGAAAAATAAAACAATTGGCATCAGCTCGTAAATTTGTTATTTTATACAAGAAAGCAATTTTTTCTGGCTGGTAGTGCTTTGGGAGCCGGCTAACAGGTTGCGTGGAAGGGCGTGTTGTGAGCAGAGTGTATTCCTCAACAGATAGAAGCACGGTGGCCTGCCTCTTGATCCAGTAATTTTAAAAGTTCACTTTTCTCATATTACTGGCTTAAAATGACATGAGTTTGAAATATATTTTGTCAAATTATTTGAAAAATAATTCAACAATTCCCTGCAATATTTCGATAGGCTTTTGGAATTAATATCAAGCAGGTATAAATGGCATGGTGAGAGGGGATAGACGTAAAAAGAACTCCCAATGTTTGAAGGTGCGTTTCATTTAAATATGGACCGTTTTAATTTGCATTTCATTTTGAACACTTCTACATTACTACGCTAGCACGAAGTTTAGTTCGCAACACTAACCACAGCTGTTTTGTGACCACATAAAATGAAATGTATTAATTAATCTAGGAACTCTTTCTTATCCACGTATTTTCTGCTTCTCAGATGTATGTCGGCAGTGCAGTCAAAATAGCCAACATAATATTAATTTCCATTCATTCATCCATCAGCTGATACAGGAATCTGTAAATTGCACATTGTTTGTTTCGTATAAGCCAAATTGCCACTCACTGACTGTCAAGATCTTGCCAAGTTATGAGAGACAGAGTATATATTCAGTGAACATATGTTCAAGTTCTGAATCTACTATGTGCTCCTACAAATAAATTAATTGAAATTGTCGGTATTAACTATTTAGGGGAGTACTGATATTTTTAAAAGTTTGTCTTGAATGTGTTAGAAAATCTTTATTTGCCTTATTTCTAATGTGGAAATATCTGTCTATGTTAATGAGCTCCATATTACTGAACAGTAATCAAATTAAGAGTGAACCAATAAATTGTAAAGACATATTATTGAATCTGGTCTTGTGGAGAAATAAGTAATGTATTTAATTAAGGAAATAAGTTTAGATGATGCAGCTGCTAGATGATCAGTATGTGTATGATCAAACACTTTATTATCAATAAATACTCCTAGATCTCTTATTATGGATGTTTTAAGGATTTTATCTTCCTGCAGCTTATAATTATGTTCAATTAGTATTCTCTTTCTAGTAAAAGGTATGGCTTGTGTTTTTTCTGAATTTAACTGCATATTATTTGTTTCACAGCATTATATAATGGCATTAATATAAAGTTATAATAGTTTAAGTTCTAGACCTATAGTTTCTAGTTTATTGATCAAAATACTGTGGTCAACTGTGTCGAAGGCTTTAGAGAAAGTAACTTATAAACTTATATATCATCTACTTGACCCCTAGTAGTAACTTTGTTGTAAATAGGTTTTAAAAAAAGGTAAATGTGTTGGTGGTTGTGAACCTGTTTTTGAAAAAACCATACTGATTTTCAAACAGTTTAAATTTTAGATGGAAATAAAGATGTTTATGTATTTTGTTTTGGAAACTTTAGAAAATGTACATAATAGTAACATTAGTCTGTAATTAGAGCTTAGTAGTTTACTTCCTTTTTTATGAATAGGAATTACTGTTGCTGTTTTCCAAGAAGTGGGACAGAATCATGGTTTCAGGCAAAATTCAAATGTACAGGTTGTCCCATTTATCTTGACCACCCACAATAACTCTGTACCGGGACTCCAAATGAAAAAGTGTTTCATTCAAAAATTGTATAATTGGAAGGGGGAAATAATACTGCTGGGGAGTCAGCCTTGTAGCATTATTTATTCGTGAGATACGAGAACTAACATCAGTATTTTTAATGGCACGATGTATCTATTCGTCAGTAGTTCAATGAAGCTCATCAAGACCTATTCAAAAATGTATCACAATGTACCAGTCTAATAAAAGATAGTTAAAAACCGCCACAGACATTGGGACTTGTAAGGGTTCATGAAAACCAGTTATGTGATGCCTTGTGGCACAATTGCACTGCATGGCACAGAACAGTATGACGTTTACGCTCTGCATTTTATGTAGAGGTGATGTAAACTGTGCACGTACCCAGAGTTGCATTCTCCATCCTACAGAGGTGGTGCTTAGAGGAAACAAAGGAACACATGTGACATGATGACATCTCAATCACTCATCTGTGTGCAGTTGAATATAGTACACTGCAAGGTGAGAAATGTCGTAACAGAAACATACTCTAACAATGAGAAGGTAGAAATGCTGCTCATTTATGGAGAATGTAAATTAGCAGATGAATGTGCTCGTATTATTTTACAGTACAGTGTTGTAATGAAACACACACACACAGTTCTGTTATTACCATTATCGATAGCTTGGTTTGCTCAGACATTGTTCAGTCTGTTGAAGGTCGGCGTAATGCTAGTCCGGTAGAGCAACTCTACAGAGAGCGATACCCTGACAAGGCCCCACCGTCCAGATGGATGTTTTCCCATCTCGTTGGGAAGCTTTGCGTAATGGGCAATTTGAACCTACAGCAACGCAATCGTCGTCAAACTCGCACAGATGAAGCTGCTGAGGTTACTGTTCACGCTGCTGTAGCTCTTAATCCACGTCAGATCACATCAACTTGAAGCCGACATTAGCATTTAGAAAACGAGTGCACATCGCATTGTAAAGCGTCATATGTTCCATCCCTATCATGTACACTTACACCATGAATTTCATGGGAATGATTTCCATAATCGTGTAGAGTTTTGCCAATGGGCAGAGCATCAAATAATCACCAACCTGAATGTTTTTCAGATGTTCTTTTAACCAATGAATCATCTTTCTCCAACTTAGGCAAAGGGAATACGAGGAAAATGCATTATTAGGCCGTCGAGAACCCACGATGGCATTAACAGGTGGACCATCAGCATCGATGGACAGTTAACGTCTGGTGCAGGATGGTTGGCAATAAGGTTACAGGGCCTTATTCCGTGAATAGTAGCCATAATGGAAGGGAGTATGCCACCTCCATACAAACAATTCTTCCTGGTCTTCTGGAGGAGATACCTCTAAGGAACAGAATGATAATATGGCACCAGCACGATGGATGCCCAGCACATAGTGCTGTGTAGGACCAGTTCCATGGCCTGCTCAGTCTCCTGACCCTAACAATCTAGACTTTTTTCTTTTGGGTTACCTGAAAGGCGCTGTCTATTTAGATATTCCAACAACTCCAGAGAGCATGCAGGAATGTATTGTGAGTGTTTGTAATGCTCTTCAGTAGGTAACACTGGAGGAATCAGTGTTGTCATTCATCCAGCGACTGAACTTTTGTATAGCTACTAATGGTCATCCAGCGACTGAACTTTTGTATAGCTACTAATGGTCACCACTTTGAACATCTAATGTGAATGTTCTACCCCTCGCTGTACCCATATGGATAGTTCTACACAGGCAATACAGATCCCACTTTCTGTGTTGTATTTAATGTTCATGTTATGAAAGTGTATATTGTGCTACATGTTTAAATAAGTCTTGACGAGCTTCATTTAACGTTTGACCAATAGATACATGGTGCCAGTTAAAAAACTTATGTTAGTACTCAATAAATAATGCTATAAGGCTGACTCCCTAGAAGTATTATTTCCCCCTTCCAGTTATACAATTTTTGTATAACACACTTTTTCATTTGGAACCCCAGTATGAAGTTATTGTACGTGGTCAAGATAAATGGGACGTGTATTCTGCATAAGAGGAGCTAATATTAACGAGCAGCCTTTTACAATTTTTAATTTGGTATGTTATCAGGTCCTGCTGAAAGATTACATGAAGGTAGAACTGCAGTGGAATGCATGGGCTGGGAAAACAGGAGTACCCAGAGAAAGCCAGCTGACAACAGCAACATCATGATATTTCCCACATGCAAAAATCCACATGAACCCACCAAGAATCAAACCCAGTTCACTTCGGTGGGAGGCTAGTAGTCTGATCACTACACCACTGCAGCCCCAGTATTAAAAAAAGGTATTAAGTATTACAAAACCACAGAGCTCTGAGAAAAGTCAATTTCGAATAAGACCAATTTCTTTTCAAGTTTTCCATAAACTAAAATCTAAATAAGGAAATACAAAAGCAGCACATAAAAATTAATTACACAGCATTTTTTTTACAACTAATGTGTACAATTTCAAAAAATATCAGCAACAGAAACAATGTTTGGTTGAAACTTCAGCAGTTTAAACATCACGAAGTGAAAGTAAACAACAAGATTTAGATCATCAACTAGAAGACAAACATCATTTAATATTAGATTATTAAAAAAAAATTTTATTACACAACAGTTATTTATATTACACATCAAAAATAAAAACTACCAAAATTGTGTGTTAAAATTTCATATTTTTACTTTACAAAGTTTTTTTTTTTTAAGCAGGTATTCTATTGTATCATAATGAAAAACGTTTAGCTTAGTTATAGCTGTATACAATGGTTTATTTATGAGCAATATAACAAACACCTCTGGTTGACAATACATGAGCAATCATCAATAGATAACAAAAAAATGCATTGAAATTTGATCTAAGTAAATGTGGGAGATGTATGTTCTGACTACTGGTTTATTTGTTTAAGATTTAACTGTTATAGAAACAATAACCATGATTTAACATAACATCAGCAATGCACCACAGATATTACAGGACACAAACCTGCCAATTTAATAGTGGTACTTTCATGTAAACAAATTACTTACAAGCTTTTACCCGGAGGTAGAGTTATGTCCCTCAACCATACTTTTATATTCTCTGAATTGATGGTTTTCTTATGCCTGTGTATAGGCTGTTCACGGTAAACTCAGCACTTTAGAAAGCCCTGTTTAAGAACTACTACAGTTGAACCTTGTTAGTCTGTGATGCGATAATTTGGGAATCAGATAATCTGGGATGATTTTACAAATATTAAAGAAATTCACACAAAGCATGAATAGCCCACATGCAGCTGATAGTGGTACACAGGCCGATGACCGGCAGGCAATTTCTAGTAAACCAGTTAACCAGTGTTCCCAGAACTCAAGAAGAGTTACAGAGGAGGGGTAGGGGAAGGCAATCATTATGAGGGTGCTGCAAGAAAAAAAAAGGGGGGAGGGGGATGGCTCACCAGTACTCCCTTGTCCAGCAGCTCGTGAATTTCCAGCTGTCGTCAGCTTGTGGTGATGAGACGCCATGCGCATTAGTCGGCTGATATGTGTAAGAGTGTAGTGCATCACTGCCAGTTTGTCTTGGCAGTTCATTCTTATAGATGTGCGACAAACAATGAAAACTGGCAAAGTCTCTGATTTAGAAACCATTCTAATACGGTGGTATTGACTATGGAGAAGTGTAAGTGTTAGCATTATTGACCAAATGCTTATTGAGCAGGCAAAAGTTTTTAGTCATGAAATTAACACACCCACTGTGTGATTTTTCACAAGGTTGGCTACAAAGGTTAAACACTGGCATGGTATTTCACATTTCCGCATGTCTGGTGAAATACTTTTGGTTGACCAAAAAGCTGCTAGAAAATTTGTTATTGATTTTAATAAATTAATTTCAGATTCTAAACTAACATCTGAACAAGTGTACAATGCCGACGAAATGGCGCTCTATTGGAGATGTATGCCTAGGAATACACTAGCTACTGCTGAAAATACATGTTCGGTAATAAAAGTATCTAAAGAACATGTCACTGTACTAGCATGTTGAAATGCCACAGGAACACACAACCTGAAGTTGCTCGTGGGTAAAAGCAAGAAGCCAAGAGTGCTGAAAGGAATTAAGATGTCCCCAGTTGATTACACAGCAAGTGAAAAAGCTTGGGTAACTACATCAATTTAATAAGGAAGATACTATTTTGCCGGAACTTGTGCATTTCAGCTGTGGAGTAGATATCTTTATCAGTCAAGTAATATTTTAGTTCCTTTTTGAAGTATTTGATATTTTCTATGAGCATTATATACATAGGTAACCTATTGTAGAAGGTTAATCCCATATGCTGAATGCCTTTAATGTATATTGCTGTATTGTGCTGTTTAGGCTTTAATTCAATTAAATTTAATTGCAGCTATGAATGATGGAAGGACATGCATGCCCCCTAGTTGTACATCATGCAAAAAAAACACATTTAACACAAATGGAATACAGTTGGACGATACTATGCAGCAACTTTTATTGTACTCGCACAATTTTTTTTATTGCAAATGAGTGTCTATACTATCTATCAACTAAATCGTAAAAATTATGTATATAAACTTATAAATATTTTCTCTTCAAATTTTTATTTTTACCAAAACAAAATATATCTTAACAAGTGCAGTAAATCAAGTTGTTTTGCATGACAAAATCAAATTTTAATAAAATGTAAAATATTTAAATTATTTTGCAGAAAATTTTTGTCACACAGTTACAAAATAAGACCAGCAGTTTACTTATGTTTCAGATTACACCATCCAAATAATTTTACAATTACCCATATGATCAAATTATTACCTAATAAATGACAAATAATTTTTAAACTAAAAATATTTTCTTTAAAGAGGAGGTTGATTTATAAAAATTATTAGACTAAAAAAGTTTCAGATATTTTATTCAAAAACCTTATTAACTTTAAAATTAAGACAATTGATAGTTACTGACAATCATTTTGAAGAAGAAATTCTACTGGAAAATAAATTGGCAGTAATTTCAGTAACTTATAGTTTCAATAAAAAGCATTTTTTTTTCTACTTTTTTCCCCCCATGAACTCTTTTAAAACAAAACCTCCCCCCTTCACTGTTACACTCACATACAGATAGAATCTTCCCCCACCCCCTTACACACACAAAATGATTAACCATATATTTCAGCCAATTTCAACAACAAATTACATAGCCACCAATCAAAACACTGCCATTTCAATACGTAGTGGGAACTTTTCAATGAATAATTACAGAATAACTCCATCAATGGTGATTCCACTTTTCCACATTCATAAAATCTTTATAGCAATGGTGTATACTTTGTGTAATACATTTGTGACAAATGCAAATTTTTATTGCTGAACTATAAAACTGATACCAAACTTAGCAACTGCATCACATAAAAAACCTAAGTGTAACGTGGTAGACTGATAATTTATCAAGTCTGTGTTCCAAACTTGCGATGAGCTACAGCAACAGTAACCACCAGAAAGACTGCATAGGTCTAAAGCATAAAATTCTCTATTAATGTTACATGGCTTCTTACTTACGATCACGTCCAGTTTTCTTTGATTCATCCTCCCTACATGTGTTTTAAGATGTCAAGTGAGGGCATGCATTTGCATTTCAGCAAGCCTCTGATGACTTTCTTCAGTTTGAAGAACCAAGTCAGGTCATTACAAGAAAATGTCTTCAGATTCAGAACTCTCTGATCACATGTACACTGTGTGATCATTTGGAAATGCTATATTTTATCCAACATCTCTGATAGAGAAATGCAATTTCACAGGTTAACCAGTTTATATGTTCTTATGATAGGTGTAATAAAATTGAATTATGAGTAGGACAAAAGCGTATCAGAGTAACGACAATCCACAAACATTGGAGAGTTTTTTTATTTATAAAAATCAGTACTATTTGCTCTGTTTTGTTGATAAAATAAGATAATAAAATCAAAGTAAATAAATTTATAAAATAATATAACCAATTTTAATAAATGCAGAGTTGCAACATACATTGCACCATCATGGTGCAGCATTATATGTTAAAGTGCACTCCAACGCACTCTTCAGCAGGCTAGACTCTCAGCAGTCACAATCATACTCAGCTGTTTCCCCTGCCCCTCATATTTTCCCTTACCTCAATGGATTATTCCCCCCATCCTCGAGCATGCAAGATTGATGGTTTTTACTAAAGGGGTTTGTTTTTAATTGAGTGCTGGCTCCTTTTGTGCTTCCTTCTTGTCCCTTGCAGTCGCTACTCCAGTTAATCATGATTTAGGGGCATCGCCAATGTAGAGTTGAGTCATGGAGTGTCGTCTTATGGGTGTTATTATGAATTAGTAGTATTTTAACTTTTGAACAGAACTGTTAATGCTGCAGAAGTGATCTCAAGTATGGTGCGTGTGTTCTGTGGGGATTATAGATGTATGAATTGTGTTGGCCTAATCAATGACTAGGGTGAAGATATGAATGAGGTTCACGATAAGGCACCAGCTGTTATATCTTTTAACATCCAGTGACTAGATACATAATTAACATATATATATTTGATAGAATATATGTTACACGGTACTGGATGGTTCAGATCATTAAAACTCAAAACCACTATAATAGCACATCTTTAATAGCCATCTTTGAGTACTACGCTGTGTATCAGTGCCGCCAACCATAACATATAACAGTTACTACATCTCCCCTTTACACAAGTTAAATCATAGTAGTTATTACCAATTCTAACACTTTTTTTTTTTAATGATGTGCTTGCTTAGCCTTATCAACCTAATATTTTTAACACATTCATTCCAGCTCAACTTTACAATAGTCTGCTTGACCTTGACAGATCTCTCTTAATTGTCACCGCACACCTTTACAATTACTCTACTTCGCCTTAACCTAGGTTTCATAGTCCCTCAAATACTTAGGTCTATTACAGAGTCTTCCGCTACGTGTTACAAGAGCAGTATCAGTTGGGCTCATGCTTGCCTGGTTGGAGATATATTCCAACTTCTGTTTCTCTATCTCTGCCTGCTTTTGTGCATGTATGAACTCCTGACTTTGATGATTCCATCCCTTGAAATCCTCACCTCTTCTCACCCTCCTGTTCTGCTCTGGTTCTCTTATATCTACGCGCATCTGTCCATTGCCAGAATGCACCTTTCCTCGTCAATTCCCTCAAAAGACAGCCTAACTCCGCTCCTAGAGGTATGAATTTGGAGTGGAGGCGTACATTACCATGCCTAGAAAAGTTAACAACTTTTGGCATATCCACAATTGACTTGACTTTTTCCTCATCTGGGCTAGTGCCATGTGGACCCAATTTGTGACCAACATAATTTACCTCACTAACACTGGTCTTACTCTTAGATTTATTAAAGCTTACCCCAGTTTCTCTTGCCCTCTCCAAAATTAACTCTAACCGCTTGGCATGTTCTTTCTGACCCTTATCCCGTATCACCAAGACATCAATATACACTGCCACCCCTGAGAGTCCAGAAAAAATTTGTGAATAACATTTATGAAAAACTTCTGGAGCAGAGCACAAGCCATAAGGCATTCTAGTAAACCTGTACCTACCAAACACAGTATTGAATGTGGTGAGCTGGCTTTTTTCATCCAGTTTTACTTGCCAGAACCCCCGAAACTCATCTAAGGTGGTAAATACTTTGGAACCATTCATCTGCGATACAAATTCATTGAAGGTTGGTACTGGATAATACTCCCTAACTATCACATTATTAAGATGATAAGGATCTTATCATATTCTTATGCTGTTGTGTGGCTTTCTTAAGATAACCAGTGAGCTTACCCATGGTGTTGGTTCTGCAACCAACTTGACTATTCCATACTTTTCCAGCCTACTCAATTCCTCCCTTAGGGGTTTTACTAAATGAAAAGGTATTTTCTTTGTTCTAGATACCTGTGGTTGTGCATCCTCCTTTAACACAATGCTATATGTATAATTAAGTTCTCCAATACCTTCAAATAGATCTTTGTGTGTATTCAATAACCTGTTTACCTCTGTACTACCAGTTGTCCTACTTTCTTCACTCAAAATTGGTTTTGTCCAATTTACTGGCTCCTGAACTAGTTTTACTTTCTTAATTAACCAGTACAATTATATTGTTGGTAATCCCACAGCTGAAGGTGTGTTCTTTTCTTAATTCACCTCTTGAAACTCTACCACCCCTGTTCTACCTCCTCGAAAGGTGCATTTACAAAAACACTTTCCTATTACTTGTATTGATAGCCTACTATAATTCTTTAATTTTGTTGTGGAAGGTATTATATTTACTCCTAACCAGTCTGTGTCAGACCTGTTCATCACATTAACTTAGGCCCAAGTATCTAATTTTAATTTCACGAACACATACATTTTGCAGATGTCTCTTACCACATCTTGTGCACTGTATGTAGTCTTCATTCTGTGATATCTTGCGGGCCTGATGCTTAAGTGAAAATCCTCCTCATCAAGACTGCATTCCTTGCTGTCGTTGTAGACGTTGTTGGATTTCACTTTTCTCTCTTCCTTTCTTGCAAGTGCCCTGTTGTCTTCTTTCCGCCATACTGTCTACTATTCACAACATTAATTCTCGCCACCTTTTCACTGTGAATCACAATCTTCAATTGTATTCTTGTGAGTTCTGCATTTTTGCATATTTGGAGACACTTTTCTATTTTTAAATCATCAGTATTCAACAACTTTGTTTTAACATCAATGTCTAGCAACCGACTGATAATCCTATCTTTGATCAAACTGTCTCTCATTTCACCAAATTTGCAGCTCTGGGATAGTTTCCTGTGTTCCGTCACATAGCTGTTTATCAACCCTCTGCTCTCTAGTGAAGAAAATATGCTGTTCAACATTTACACTAGTTTGTGGGATGCAGTACATTTTGAGGGCTTGCAATACTTTTAATATTTCAAGATGTAGAAGCAATAATTTAGAAAGCATGTGATGAACAGGCAAATTTCAGCACAGCCTGCAAGCCCTAGTGTATGGATTGACTTTCATGTAATAAGATTACCAAACACTGCTGCATTTCTATCACTGGTAAGACTTACCTGACACAAACTACCAATAATTTATTACAGGTGTAAAATCCTCTTGTTTTAACATTTCTCTTTGTAACTAAACCGTAAAGAATGTCAAATGTGTTGCAAAAAAAATATTAATTAAGTTCACAAGTTTGAGTTATATGAAAGTTTGTGGTAATTCTGGCAATTATCAAAATGACAGGAAAACCTACACACTACAGCTCTATAAACACATACATGTTAATTTAAGTAAATAATATTTGTTTTAGAATACTGACTGATGTTTACCATCCTTTTTCTGTTTGGATGTAAATTAATGCCTTTAACTGTGGACGGCACTTCTGAGGTTATAAGAAAATATGTTTGGTTTAGGTTGTCAACAGACTAGCAGAAAAGTTATAAAAACATCAAGATGTGTCTAATGTTCATTTTTAAAAAGTGTAAATAGCTGAAACAATCACCCGTTATACAGGTCATACCTATAAGAAAGGCATGCTTTTAGATAAAACTGACTATTTACTCCTTCATACAGAAGACAAAATTCCTTAAACAATCATTAAAAGACATAAAAATTATGTTTAACAACATTTATAAGTGAATTGCATAAATACCTCACAAATCAATATTTCAATACAAAACTATGCACAACCAAATTATCATGATGTCATGAAACTAAATGGCTTATCAGAATTAATCCAAATTTTTACAGCATACTTCCACAGTAATATCTGTCACTCAATGCAAGTTTTGTGAAAATTTGTCCAGCAACACAGTTTTTAAAGCACGTAACACTAACGTTTACAAGAATTTTCTCTTTTCATAGGGAAGAATGAATCAGTTACTAATGACTGTAAGTGAATTTTGTATATGACTCTTAATAAAATGGCAGAACAAGGTTTTTTATACAGATTGAGGAATAGAAGATTCGTCAGACATATATAGGCTATCAAACATTAATAAAAGGTTTAATACCTTCATTAATACTGTAGTTAAATATGTGAATAATTCATTTACATTAAAAAAAAAGATCCTACAGCTAAACAGAATTCATGGATATCAAAGAGCTTTGTTACGTGCTGGTGCCTTGCATCGCTTTCTTGTCCTGTCCCACTGGAGCAAGGAAACAGTGTGCCAAGGTCAGAGTGGTTACGCAATATGGGTGGTGAATCACAAAGGGAACAGACTGCATGCCGCTGCGATAATGCTACTATCTCGCACACTCCCGGCCTTCCACAGATTGAACTACTGCATTTATCTGAAGAATTTTCCAGTGGTATACTGCCCTAGTTTCTCTCAGCCTTCCAGATCAAGGCCAGCGATAGTATAAAAGGGCGATGGGCCTCCAAGCCGGGAGTTTATGAGTGTCGCGAGTCTGGGAGATTGTGCGATGTTAAACGATAGACGACAATGACCTAGAAGAGCAACGAGTAGCACCGAAAGTGGCTAGCAGGGGGAAAATCTGTGACTGCAAGAATCAGAGCAAGGAAGTGTATGACTGGCAGGCTGGACTATTGGATGGATGTGTGTGTGAAAGACATTACAAATTATGATTTTGATTGGATCTCCATTGCCTACAATGACTACGAAAAGAATAACCAAAAAAACGAAGAACACAATTGACGCGTGGCGTAATTAGGTGTATTAGAAGAGGTGCTGTCACTAACAATTCCCCCCACCCCCCTCAGCTTAAACCAGTGTAGGGACTTCCAGAAGACACGTGTCACCCATTTACGCATACCGAGGTCAAACCGCGAAGTATAGCGTGTGCAGGCCATTACACGTGTTGCCGCCCTCGGGCCTCCTCCTCCCACCCCCTAGCAAGTCCCGTGAAATTTGTTAACGCCGAGAAATGACGATAGTAATGCGATTTCTGCCAGAAGTTAAAAGCACGCCAGAGAAAACAGCTGACAAGCTGGATAGTGATGCCACGAGCACTCCTTTCCCCCCTCCCCCCGTACCCAAACCCCGGGGCAACTGGGACACGCACTGCGGAAGAATAAGCTGACAGGGTAAGTTTCAGGGTGCAGGCCACCACCTTCCTCCCCAACCTTCATGAACCATGGCACGTATATGAAGTACGCTGTGGACTGCCACTAACCCTCCCCATCCCCCAACAAGGGAGACACATGAAGGAAATGAGGGAGGGAGCCAAGAGAGAATATAAGTCTCTTTGTGGAGAGTGGGATTGAGTAGATCAGTAGAACATCGGTTGGTCAGTTCGTCAGTACCGCACAGAGAGACCAGTTAATCAGTTCATTATTACCGCACAGAGAGTTCAGTCGGAAGCTGTGATACTAGACGCCGAGAGAGTAAGTCAGTGCAACAGGTACTAAGGCCGAGATATTGGAACCCGGCCACGTCCGTCAGCCGCATCAGTCAGTCGCAACATTAAGGGGTCAGACTTATCGAGACGCAAGACGCGAAATGCAGGGCAGAATGAATGACAATTACCAGAGTTACGGCGGACGAGTAGTTTCACCACGCCAGGACACAAGTCAGTAAGTTACAATTACGCACCGAGAAGGCAGAGTCGAGTGGTGAGCTTCAACGAGACGCGCCATGTCGAGAGGAAGCCAGCTGAGTGCAACAAGCCAACCACAGAGGGCCTATAACACGGCCATCCAGCTCACCAGATCTCATCAACTGCCGGAACAACTACCACGCAACATGCGCAGATAAGTAACCACGTCGTCACTCAAGGACCTGTCCTGTCACCTAATGCCCCCACAGCATCAGAAGCGTAGCCAGAACATTGTAACCAGCCCTTCAGGCCTTGAACTCGCAGGGCGTTAAAGTATGTGTACTTCCCGCAACAGTGCCGGGAATGTGTGAATGAATTCCCGTTAAATAAACCTGTTCAAAACCAAGACGTAATGAAGTATTGTTTTAGATACCCTCAACCTTCAAGGCACCTATAGTATGTGGCAGTTAACCTTAACTGTAGACTCTACAAACCATTCTGTATACCACAGGTGAGGAGTAGCATCACAATATATAATATATGAGTTGCCCATTTGCAAACAGTGTTATATCTATCAAAAATGGAAATGTGTTTTACTGCGCCATTTTATCCCTTGGAAGTCCTTCTTTGGAAAAACAAAAAATTTGCTGCAAAGTGTATCTAAACCTTAGTAAAATCCATTAAGAAAGTTGCTACAGATGCAGAGTATGTTATGTCATCAGCAATACAGAAGCAAATCGTGTTTTGTCCAATCCTCAATATGTTTGCAAAACATGTTATGTCCAATATAAAACATATTGATATTATAATTTACTGTTGCATATGGTGTCATGTCCTGATTATATTCCATGTTGTTTGTATTACATTTTCCATACAGTGTAGATACAGTATGGTAGACTCTCCATTTCTGCCAATGTACTGGAAATTATTTTAATTATGTGAAGAGAAAGTTTCTGTTTATAATATGGATGTCAAGAGAAACTTTGTGGTTGAGCCAATGTTGTCAACAGTGTGTATCAACTGTTGACAATGTCATTGTGATAATGCTTTTGTGGGTTTAAAGAGAGTTTCTTGCCCTTTATTTTGTTATTTATCATTGTAAGGATGAATGAGGAAAATAGATTGGTAGCCACTGAAAGTAATGTACAACCTGCAGAACCAGGGAAGTCATGAAAAAAAAGACTGAAAAATCGTGGCAAGAAACAAAATGAAAAGAATGATGTCAGTATCTGATGTAATATTATTAATATTGTTGAAGATATTCTGCAAGGGGTTTCCCAAAGCATCAAAATTGCAACCATCCACAAAGCACAAGATTCACTCTGAAATATCACTGCAAGATGTAAGACAAGAAATCAGAAATTTTACCAGGAACCTGAAATGAAGGTACAAAATGCATTTATTTTTAATTTGTAACAGTTGAAACACCAGCCTGAAAACGATCCCGTGGTGATTCTTTTGACAAATCAGTGACAACAAAGTATCTCCCAAAAAAACGTGGGGGCCAAACAGTGAACGTTCAGGTATGTAGACAGATGTTCCTAGACTTTTTCAAATAGGAAGATCTTCTCTTCAGAATTTATGTTCTGGAGGAAGGTGTTTTACTTAAATAAAATAGAGTTGGTGACACTAGATCTGAGAAGTACGCTGAAAGGAAACAATCAGTTAAGAGCTTAATTGAGAAATTTAAACCTATTCAGAGTCACTATAGCAGATCAAAAAGTGTAACCAAGCAGTATATTACTAGCAATTTGAACATTACTGCAATGTGGAAGCAATATAATGGAAGAGCTGCATGTAACATATGAATAGTTTAGTACCATATTTGTTACTGACTACATCATCAGTTTTGCAATGCTTGCAAGTGATAGCTGTTTCACTTGTTTACAACAGAAAGAAGAAATCAAAACCTGTACAGACAATGAGAGTGTGATTAACCTGAAAACAGACCTGATAAGTCCATGAAATGTGTGCAAATGCATTCTATGGATTATTGAAGACTTGTGAAGGTGTTTTTACTCTAAGCTATGACTGCCAGAAGAATTTGGTTTTGCCCAAAGTTCAAGACCAAGCTGCATATTACTCACACCAATTGTATTTATATAATTACAAAATTTGTCTTATATAATTACACAATTTTTCAGGGACCATATCATGATTCTCAAAGTGTTAGGAACAAGTTTTATTATTTTTGGACTGAAGATAGCTACAAAAAAGGCTCAAAAGAGATAGCATCTGCCTTGTATCATCGTCTACAGAATACTGACATAGTGGAAATTCACTGCATCCGTCGTTTTGCTTATGGGTGTGGTGGACAAAACAAAAACCAAAATGTAATAGGAATGATATCTAAGTTGTTTGTTGAGGAAGATCCTAGGTCACTGAAGAAAGTACTTTTGGTGTTTCCCATAGTTGCCAATTCCTCCCTCCCACCAGATCGTGTATTTGGAAAAATTGAGCACGATCTGAAGAAGATACCAGAAATTGTTAACCCTATGGAATATGAATCTGTGATTAGCAAATTTGGATCTGTCATTCATCTAGGAGATGATTGCTCTGTCTATGAATGGAAATCAGAAACGGACGATGTTCTGAAACCACCAACCTCGTGGCATTTCAAATAAGATTATTCCGACACGCTCCAAAGATGGGAATGTTGTAGTCCAGGGAGAGAAAAATTTCATAATAGAGGTTGGAGAACCGAAAAGCGTTGTAAAGAGGGAGAGGCGTCTCACAAATCTAAAGCCGACAATCATAGCTAAGGGTATTCAAATTGGAAGACATAAACTGGAAGATGTGCGCAGGTTGCTCACAACACATTTTGGCGAACAATGGGAAAGTGTAGAAAGGACAAGGTATTACAAAAATTTTCGAAGAGCTAATGAAGAAGCTACAGAAGTGGAAGACAAAGATGAAGACTTTAATGTAGTTCGAGATGAATACGATGCAATTCAAATTTAAGCCTGTTTTGTTATGACTTTTGGTGGCTTAAAAAACAATTCACATTTCTTTATAATATTTCTTCATTGATAGTCCAAAGTGTCAGTGTTTTACAAGACTGTTAAACATTTTAATGACGAAGACATTAGCAACAGAATGAGAGAATAATTTTGATTGTGTGTTTACTGCAGTAGATAGATGCAAAATGTTAACAATCCATGTGGTAGTGTTTTCTTGACTTTGAGTGCCACAAACATGTTGTTGGCATCAAAATGGGTTAATGTTCTATAACGATTTTAAAAAAAAATGTTTTCCTAATACTATAGCATCCATCAAATGTGGAATAATATTCTTATAAGATTTAAATTTAAATTAATAACCCAATACTGTATTTCCATGTATCAGAGTTAGCTGTAATTATAAATTTGATTTATATTTTTAACTATGGAATCATTTCTAAATTCCAATGGAAGAGGTTTACAACAGGCCAATTAATATCTTAACAATTCTCCTAACGTAATTGCAATACCGAAAAAAAAAAAAAAAAAAACAGATGCTAAATGTGCAAGTCCACATCATAGATGCAAACCATGCTATGTAAATTAATTTTTTCAGTTTCATAATTTTTCTAATTGCCTAGGATTTGTATGGCATTGCACTCCCTTCTTTATGATTTACATACAATTTTTTTTTTTTTTATATTTACACATCTTTGTGAATTGCTTTATTTCTGACAATTTTTTTCTGATTTCCCAACATTTTTTTAGTATGGACATAACACTGCTTGCAAATGGGCAACTCATATATAGCGTTTTGGTTACTTTTTACTGTTATCGTGTTACTGTTTATTTAGCTATCTGTGTTTTTTAACTTGTGCTGTCCATGGTGTTTTGTGTTTTTCGTTGTCTGATTAAATCTTAGTTTTTTGGATCCATTTATAAAGTATTCACTATAATTTGTTGACCCTTTTATATGTTTATTTATTTTGACTTAATGCATTGTCTGTTTCGCTTGAGGTTTTTGCTGTTTTCGTATTATCATAATTGTTGTGTCTTTTGTTTCTGTTTCAGTGTCTATCTAACTAGATTGTTGTCTCTTGTTCCATGTCTGTGTTTATTTATATTAAATCATTTTTATTGCATTTGTGTTCCGCATCCATATATTGTGTTCTTTGTTTTTTTGGTTATTCTTTTCACAGTGATTGTAGGCAATGGAGAAACAATCAAAATCCAAATTCAGTTTCACCACACCATTGCATGCCAGGAAGAATATAGTGGTGAATTGCTGAAGGTACAGAAGATGAGAATTCAAGGTACTTTATCTTGTGATAGGTCACCTACCTGGAGTGATGAAGGTATAAGGAAAGATCAGCTGAATGATCCCACTTTGCAGCCACTACTAGAATGAAAAGAAGCTGGCTGTCTGCCAAAATGGGAAGAGATATCTAATCTGAGCGTAGCTGTCACAGATATTGGGCACAATGGAATTCCCTCACACAGAAGAATAGCGTACATTACAGAAACTGGGAAAGTAATGATGAAAAACACACACGCTTAAAGTTGGTCTTTCCAGAATAAAGGGTTCCCGAAGTCTTAAAGAAACTACTGCATAACGCGGCAGCCAGTGGGCACTTTGGTGTCAATAAGACCCTTGAGAGAGTTAGAATGAGATTTACTAGCTTCATTGTCGGGACAATTTTGAAAAGCGATGCCAAATGTGAGACACCTGCACTGCAAGGAAGACCCAAGGACTGGGACAAGGTCACCTCCAGAAATACAATGTGGGAACCTATTCGAGAGAATAGCAGTAGATATTCTGGGTCCCTTGCCTGTCACTGAGACACGTAATCAGTAACTTACTGGTGGCGCAAGATTACTTAACTAAGTGGCCTGATGTGATTCCCCTCTCAAACCAAGCAGCACGTACTGTAGCCGATGCACTCATACAGAATGTCTTCTCGAGGCTTTGGGTGCCCCTAAAACTCCATTCCGATCAGGGAAGGAACTTTGAAGCCGCAATGCTCCAGGAAGTTACAAAGATTCTGGGAATGAAAAAGACTAGGACTACAGCCTTATACCCTCAGTCGGATGGAATGATTCAGAGACTTAACCGCACTCTTGAGCAGTATCTGTCGATCTTTGTGGTAGACAACCAAAAGGATTGGGAATCAAAGATGTCCTTGTTTCTCCTTGCTTACCGCTCAACAGTTCATGAGTCCACAAGTGTAACCCCATCAAGGATGCTAGTTCGAAGAGAGCTAAGCCTTCCTAGTGATCTGCTGTTTGGCTGACTGACAGAAGAGGAAGCTCCAGCCCCTCATTATGCCAGCAAATTACATAACAGACTAGTAGACATTCATGATTTTGCTCGACAGCACCTCAGAATAAACAGTAACATGATCAAGATGTGGTATGATAAGAGAATGTTGGGAGGGTTATTTGAAGAAGGACAATTGGTGTGGCTATACAACCCACAGTGGTGAAAAGGGTACTGCCAAAAACTACAGAAATTTTGGGAAGGCCCCTAGAGGATTCTGAATAAGATCAATATGTAGTATATCGGATTTGTTGTCAAGGTTATCGGGCAAAGCCAAAGGTTGTCCACATCGACCTACTGGCACTCTATGAAGGTCCGGATGTTGTAGAGTCTGTTTGGGACAAACAGACTTGAGGAGGGGACAGTTTTACGTGTTAGTACCTTGCGTCACTTTCTTGTCCTGTCCCACTGGAGCAAGGTTACAGTGTGCCAAGGTCAGAGTGGTTACGCAATATGGGCAGCAAGTCACAAAGTGAAGCCTCTGCATGCCGTTTTGATAATGTTAGTAGCTCGCACGCTCCTGACCTTCAGGAGATTGAATTTATGGATTTATCTGAAGAATTTTTCAGTGGTTTCCTGCCCTAGTTTCTCTAAGCATGACTCAGGGTACATTGAACCTTCCAGATCAAGGCCAGAGATAGTAAAGTGTCACAGGCCTCCGATCAGGGAGTTTATGAGTGTCTGGAGTCTGGGCGATAGTGCGATGTTAAACAATAGACGACAACAAGCTAGAAGAGCAACAAGTAGCGTCGTAAGTGACCAGCGGGAGGTAAATCTGCAACTACAAGCATCAGAGCAGTGAAGAGTGCACAGATTGAATGTGTGTTAATGATGGAGTATGAGTTAATTGACTATAACCAAACAGAGACATTAAGAAGGATGTTAATTATAGTTGAAATAGACATTTAATATTGCATTCACTGAGAAAAAAAGAGTAATAGTGCAGATAGATCATTTAATATTGTAAATAATAGCTGTGTGAATAAATAAATAAATCAAATTTAGTTATTTTACTTTTATTAAGACCTCCAACCCTAACGAAGTCAATTACGCCCCTCAGACATCTTGTAAAAGTATTATCATGACACGTGCCATGTCCCTCCTTTCTTAGATAGTTTGTCCGGCTACACCAGTGCACCTATGACGTGCCCTCTAGTGGGGACGAGTCGACCCAAACTTGGCGGCTGCCTCTCCTGAATCCAGCGCTGGTGACGGGTGATAGAGTGCACACCACCTATGCAACTCTTCAAACACCACCAGTGTCAGATGGCCGTCCCACTTTCATGCGCTCAAGTGACATCTTTTGAGGGAATGATAATTCTGGTCGACCAACACCATCAAGAGAAGTCCCCAGTAGAAATACAGCCAGGGAAATGAATGTGATAAGGGGGTCACAACTGTTACCATGTTCCACCAACCCTGTGTGTGCCCCACTCCACAGCTGTTTATGTCCCTGTGTGTGTGTTGTGCGTGCAGTGAAAGCATGCCAGGTTTAGAGCCAAAATCGCTAGTGTGTGAAACCTCTTGGTATTCACGTTAATTGGCTGTTACCAATTAGCTAGCTTTGATTTTACACTAAACAAGCATGGCTACCCACACCTCTCCAGGCGTAAGAGTGGACTCTCCCACCGCGAGCTAGCCACTGCCACACTTTAATCTTGCAAAACAAGGGTGAAATTCATTTTTGTCAATATTTCAATTCAGTGTTAAATGTATGTGCAACCCGCTTAATTATGGTACAGACTGGGAAAGACAGCGCCAGCATAAATTAAATACGTTGATTTTGAGTTGCAGTACCAACACATTTATTTTACACATCTAATTTGCTCATGAAAATTATTCATTGAGGATAACTATGTTTTGTATTGAAGGATGGTTGTGTTTGTGCGTACTTGTTTATCTATTGAAATTGTCTTTGTATTGTTGCACACAACTCGCGTGCTTTTGAGCTGGGGTCTTGGCAGACTCTGCCATTTTATTTCAGATGGTTCCAAGCGCTTACAGAGAATGGATGCATGTCTTGCACTTCTCCGGGCCCTTCTACTTCTTTGTACCTACCATTAGTTTATCAATAGTCATAAAATTGTCTGGAACTTAATTCTTTCCTTTTAGCCCGGAGGCTGTGCCACTCTCAACCCTGCCTGCTCAATTCGTGCCAGGGGTGTAATTACTTCATTTTCCTTTGACCACATGTCTTTTGTTTCCGTGTTGGCTGCTAGCATGCCATAGCCGCTAGGCATAAGTGCCTCCTCGAAGGAAATCCAGTGAGTAAATTCAGTGCAACATAGACTGTGTTTTTTTATTTCACTGTCAGCCACTTGACGGCCATGTAAATATGGATGATATACCCACTGCTTCACCGCAACCTTCCTACGATGTATCAATCTATTGTGTTTTTGGCGTTTGAGATAGACATCTAACAATCTCATGTGATACTTAGAGGTGTATGAGAGGGCAGACACACTCGTTAGGTAGATGTAACAGGGTTATTGCATCATTACAACATTACCTCGTCGCAGGGTGATCTCAGGAGAGCCACGTGGGTAAACGACCCACACCCTGGTGGAGCCTCTCGTGCTCTGGCACCCTTCACAACTCTACAATCACTCCTGGAAACCTGATACCATAAGTTTACACTTCCCTTCTCCCCGCTCCAGAGACCACGACAACCCATAATCATCTCTAGAAAAAAAAGTTAAATTACTATACATCTACTTAGTAAATCACAAAGTCAGAACATTGCTCTGAAAGAACACTACACTAAATATAAAAAAAAGTTATAGGAAAGTTATTAAACAATCTAAAAAAAAAAAACAATTACTCAAGGAAATGTCATTGCAGACCATGAGACTAAATAAAAATCGCACACACACACAGAACTCAGCAGGACAAAAAAATTAAAAAACCTTTTACAGCACCACATACAGATAATTAAATTAGGAAAAGCTATTTCGCTGTCAATAGAAAATAATTATGTTTATGATTAAAACAACAAAAAGACTGATGAACAACTCATTATTGCAAAAAAAGGTGAACAAAAGCAAGCCAAAAGGAAAGACATCACGATGACAAAAACGGAAACACCACACAAGTGAACAAAACAGTGAAAAAACAGTATCAGTGAACACCGTTGAAAAATAAAAACTCAAAACACACAAAAAAATAGGACAAAAACCAAAATAAAACAAGTAAGGAAAAAGTATTCCTAGTCAGATTATAAAACCAAATAATTCAAAATTACAAACAACACAGGAACCACAAAAATAACCAGAGAAAATAATAGATTAACGAACAGAGAGGACACAGAATAATGAAATAATGGTAACACAAAAATAATTACAAGTCTTCACGAAGATTCAAGGCCTGGAATCTGTCGCCTTCTTCAGGTGAGACACTGGAAGAACAAATGCAGTCCAGTCTGCCGGTCATACTCTTCACTGCGCTGATGCTCGCAGTCGCAGATTTTCCTCCCACTGGTTACTTCTCTCGCCGCTCGTCATATATCGCTGAAATTCCAGCCACTCATCAACTCCCAACTCGGAAGCCCTTCGCACTTTTATACTATCGCTGGCCTTGATCTGGAAGGTTCAACACACCCCAAGTCACGCTGAGAGAAACTAGGGTAGTAGTAATGAAAAGAACATTCCTCCAATGATATCTCAAAGACACCCGATACCCAAGTTCGGAAGCAGCACACGCCCTGATAGACATAAAAGGCACACTTTGAAGACATTCCTTTGTAAAAAGCAGCTGCGTTTCCGGTTGCAACTGATAGCACGCAAGCATCCATAAATCATCCGTGACGCGCAGAGTGACTGCCTGTAACAATACAACACCAGTTTACATCTATAGATTACATTAAATAATATTTAAATCAGGATGAAGTTCTACTGCACACTGATGCTTCAGAGAACTATAAGTGTAAATATGGAAAGTAGATTCAATCAGCACATTTTGGCCGATCAAAACCCCAGACCACTTTGCATACTTCTGAGCCATACTATTGCGATCCACTTACAGATCTCAAAAGCCATCAATCTTTGGTAACAGTATCAGAGAACAATTAACATGACCCTGTAGCTATTGCTGCCCATTTGGAACCAATATTAAAGAAAATCAAATAGATGCTACCTAGTGTATCAGTCATGCACTTTTTAAGTGATGGACCTTCTAGGCAATATAAAAATAAACATATGTTTTATGTCATTGGATCATTTTTGTCCTCCAGGCTCCTGTGTGCTAAAGATATGTTTTGGCACTACTCAGAGAGTGGGCACGGTAAATGTGCCCCCGATGGATTCAGAGGTTCCATCAAAGGGACAGCTGATGCTATTGTTGGAAAGGGCAAGGACATTCCGGATTTTCCAACTTTAGTAACTAAACTCCAAAAAAATTGCAAGGCCATCATTGTCATTCCAATGGAAGAATCTGCAATAGTGAAGATTGAAAATATAATACCTAAAAATGCTGACGTATTCAAGGGAACGAAAAAGATACACCAAATAAACTGGGTGAAAAGGGAGGAATATCTACAGGCACAAACACTGAGCTGTATACTTTGTGACCCAAAATAATTATGCAGCCATTATGGAATTGGTAAAATAGATCTTCTTCACCTCAACTATATTCTTTTGCAAACATTATACCAAAAACTTGTTAGCTTTATTTCCCCTTATGCACTATACAGGATAATTAGGGTCTAATTTAATACATATTACATCTGTGAGAAAGGAAGTAGATAGGCAGTGGAAGAGGAACTGCACCAGCATTTGCCTGGAGGGATGGTGGGAAAACCATTTAGGAAAAAACCAACCCAATATTGCATCAGTCCGGGATTGAACCCCAACTTCCCGAATGCGGGGAAAACTAGCTGACCACAATACCACCAAGCTCAATAAATTTAAAACACCTTGGCTCCAAAAGTTAGCAGGGATATTATTTTATATTACTTCACCAGACACATAGGCTGGTATTCATAGTCACTTTTACGATGGCAATGGGAGCCACATTCAGTATGCATCTCATTTAAGCACGAAGACGAGATTCTAAAACGATTAGGAGGTTGTTTGCAAGTTGGCACTCTTAAAGTTACAAGAGGCTTTAAACTACCCTAAACGACTAGCATCCCATTAACCTCTCCTTGTACTTGTAAAAATGGTGCACGCCTTACATCGATTTGATAATTGAAATACAATACACTGGCAGATACACTTATTTTAAAGTGGTGACATACTGTTCTTGACTCACACAAATGAAGTGAAGGAATGTAATACAGAAAATAAAAAAAATTACCTCAAAAACCGATGGATTACATACGATTATATCTGTCTGTTACTGGCTCATCTCATCATGATTGTATGCAGCATTTAATCTTATTTTTAATGACTGCCAAGTAAAAATGTTTAAAAAATTTCAGAGAAATTAGAAATAGAACTAAGTCTTTCTCGGTTTGTGAGTAGGCTATTTCTTTTTTCTAGGAAGGAACTTTCCATAAATTCCATAGAAATGTATGTAAAATCTCCAATTGATTTTCTTTTTTGTGCTGCTTATGAAGTGTTTTGGAAGAAAATAACATAAGTTCTGTAGTGTTGGAGTTGGAAGGAGTATAACATTAATAATTAAAATAATCTTTTTGAGGATTAGGATTTGAACATGCATTAAAATATCATATTGTAAGCTTGCTACCATAACCACAGGACTACAAAGTACATATTGTTAGCTTAGCAAACTTTTTGGTTAAATTATGTGTTTCCTATTATAATTCATATTTTTTATTTTCTTTAATATCAGTTTTTCAATTTTATGCCGCAGTAAAGAGAATAATGCCTCGGCAGAATATATAGAACAAATTGTGAAATGTTTCATATTTTATAAGCACATTTGTCTCATTTTTCGTTAGTACCGAATGGGCTATTCCATACCAAATAAACCAAAAAAAAAATGTTTTTGTAATTACCACCTCCAAATTTCATGAAACTTGGTGTGTTAGCAGCAGGTGTGTAGTAAAGTAAATTTGCTAAGTAACAGTCCACAGTGAGTGATACTTTTTGTGCAGCAGGGTTGCCAACTTGTGGAAAAAGTGAAATTTTTGCCATGCAAGGCAGAGGAAAAACATTAACAATTTCCTTGTATTAAAGCTAGAATCTTGATGTGGGGCTTATTCGAAAGCTGAAAAAGTGGTTTTTAAGATAAAAACCACTTTCCAAGGTTTTTGTTAAGTTTTTGGTTCAAGGTCATGTCATGTAACCATTGACCTTAAATTTCTGAAAAGAGTGCTTTTGAAAAAATAAAATATATATATGTGATGATGTGATGTGTGTTTTTGGCTGCAAGTGACATAAGTTTCATTTTAGGATGGTCCTGGGATCAGGAATTACAACTGGATTACTGGCTAAGGGTGCAGTGGACTTGAGCCACTTTTGCACCAAATGTACCTTGAGCAAGTTCAGACAAGCCTATTCTCTTCAGTCTTAGTGCAGCTTTGTCATTGACAGAAGTGAAATACATATAGTGTGAATTTTTTAAGTTTTCTCCTCTGTATATGATTGCTAAGCTTTTTACTAGGCAGCTATGAAGAAGAATTGCATAAATACAGTGTTGTAACACATTTAATATTCAGGGCCATTGTAACGTCGCAGTCGTCAGAATTGGTGACTGGAAATTACAACTCGGTTTGCTCAATCAGTACAGACATGAAATGTGAAAGGCGCCAAATAATAATAAAATTAAGTGAAGTCTCTGTTTAGTTACTGTAATTGTATTAAATATTCAAAAGAAACAGCTCACACACAAGCTTCAGATATGCAGAGTCCCGAACAGTCAGTTTCACTAGACCAACAAGTAAAAAGCAGCCCCACAGTAGTTTACTTATTAATCACATCATTCAAACTTGAATCGCAAGAGGAAATTACACACACAGGAGGGACGTCAGTTCCCTCCTGGCACCCTAGCGACCTCCCACACCAGCGGAGAACTAATTTAGCAAGATAAAGTTTGCCGGTGTGGGGGATATTTGCCACCTCAAAGTGACCTCTTCAGGAGCTGGTTGTCTACTCCGTTTTGCTTTGCTTTTGCTAGTGGGTGGTAGGCACACGGGGTATAAGTCACCCATTACAAAGCCTCGCAAAATGAAAGAAAACGAACCAAGTATCCCGATAATTATTATTACTGCGTCATTACACCATAAAAGCAGCAGGAAACAGTTGAGAAATGTCCTCCAGTGGATAATACTGAAACAACCACACCTATAAACTGGGCAGGAGATATGTGATACATGTCAGAAACAAATCTCATCAATGGCAAGTAAAAGTGTTACACATGAGCAAGTGGGAAGAGAAGTGGAAAGGTCAACCGAAAATGATGAAGAGGAATCAAGCAGGGATGTGGCTTTACATGCATTAAATGACAATCTAACAAGTATAGGACAATCACCCTTAAAAAAGATAAAAATGAGAACAGCAAAATATCGAAAAAAAGAAAGTAATGGAAATATCTTCTGCCATTTAAGAAACAATATTTAAAATACCGGTATCAGAAGAAGTGATACAGAAGAAAAGTTGTGATAAAAATATATTGGAACAATTTAATGAAAAGTTTGAAGGCTGCACAGAAAGAAGTATGAAACTACAGATTTGGACTATTTTACCCAAAGACTGGAGTATTAGCAGAATACAGAAGGAATTCCCTACAGCAACAAACCACATGATACTAACATCAAAGAGTTAGAGAGGGAAAGCGAAATAATGGCATCGCCAAACCCAAAACCTGAGAGAAATCTAGACCACAATATTATTGATACTGTTCAAAGGTTTTATACAGATGACAGTGTAAGCAGAATAATGCCTGGAAAGAAGAACTTTGTAACACTTTGAACTAGTGATACCAAAGAACAGAAAACAAAAGAGGCTTCTACTAAACAATCTGACTGAGGTATATGCCCTGTTCAAACAGAAGCATCCAGGTGTAAAATTTGATTTCTCCAAGGTTGCATCTCTACGTACTAAACACATTCTGGCAGGATCAAGCGGGGGAAATATTGTACGCATCTGTGCAACACACCAAAATATGAAGTTGTTAATAGATGGTTGTAATCTGACCAAACTAATGGAAGCACACAATCTGTTTACGTATCACCATTATGTGGCTCGAATAATATGTAATCCACCACAGGTTTAATATTATTTAATGAGTGTGCAGATTGTCCAGGACCTGATAACTTAGGAAAATCACTGGAGACTACATTTGAGCAGAATTAAATTGAAACTGTTATATTCAAGCAGTGGGTTGTATCGAAAGTTTGCACACTTGAAACACTTGTGAAGTCATCTGATGATTTCATAGAACTGTTAATTTATAAATTGTTATAGTTACAAACTCACTATTTCATTTAATGTCAGCAAGGGAATCACCTAAAGGATTTGAATGATAATTTGGAAATAGGTGAGGTAGTTGTTCTATGTGACTTTGCAGAAAATTATTCTTTCATTCTGCAAGGCGAAGTTCAGGGATTTCATTGGAACAATGCACAGGCTACAGTTCATCCCTTTGCTATATACTACCGTGATGTATCAACATAGGAAATTATTCCTACAAAACTAATAATAATTTCTGATTGTCTCCAACATGATAACATCCTAGTATATACTTTTCTAAAACAGCTTGTTCCATTTTTGAAAGAAAAAATCACATCATCTAAAATATATTACTTCTCTGATGGCTGTGCTGCTCAATATAAGAATAAGAGTAACTTCTTAAATTTTATGCATCTTGTGGATGATTTTAGAGTTTGAGCTCTGTGGCACTTTTTGCTACCTCCCATGGCAAATAGTGCTGGGAAAGGAGCAGAGGTTCCAATGAATAAATGCGGTGGTGTGAGTGATACGTCACCTCTGGTTATCTACGGTAGTTAAGCGGTTTTCCGTAACCAATCGGTGGACCGGAGGACATACAGTGGTAGGAGAAACGGAGGGGAGGAAAGACTGAATGCAATTCTCTCTACCTTCAACAATCACTTTGCAATAGGTTGTTCAAAGTAAAATGAGCACTTTGAAAGCCCTGCTTAAGATCAACTTGTATGCACATTGTGTATTCTTATGCCTTATGTAAAATTAACACTGCCACGGGCCTCATCACTTTATTCATGTATCGATCGAGTGAAACTGTGAAATTATTATAAAAGTAAATATTTTACAAATCTGCTCATTTCTACACTTCGATGCATTACAAATACAGAAATCAAAATAAATAATTTAAGTCATCACAAATTGATACCTAAAACATTTTAATTGATGTTAATATATGGAAATAGGTTCCTACCATCGTTACTAATTTTACTGGGCGTATGTCACTCAGTGCGCTCGTAAAAATATATGGAAGTAGGAAAGACATTTTCCCAAAAATAATTTCAAAAGTGCTCACTTAATTGTGAAAAGCATTTAGTATATACGACTCAACGCAACTCGTTTAGTAGCTGATCTCAGATGAGGTAGTGGACGAATGGCAACCTACAAGGAAGTGCAGTAAACTCCCAATTAATTGTGTTAATCGGAACCAGAGAAAACACGAATAAGCGAATTTGTATTTAAAAACGCAGATAATCAAATTTACACGTTTTTACTATTAATGGAACAGTGATATTGACTCCGAAAATCATGATAAAACACAGTACCTATTATACATTTCAAAGCAAACACAAATAACGCATTTAAAGTACTGTATGTAGTACAGTACACGATACTTTATCTGATATTATGCACAGAGTGTAGTGTAATTCATGGCACATCGAGTATACGCAGCTTATAGTCAGCACTGGCACCAGGCGGGGCGGCACGGAGCGATAAGCAGTTCATAGTGTGTGTGTCGCTTCCTCAACGTGCACACAGACCTGTCCCTGAGATGGCAGAGTGAGTTGAAAGTTTAGAAAGCAATATAGTAAGGCAACCTGGCATTTAAGCAATACAGTACACTCCCCATTTTGAAAAAATAACCCCTACAATACAAATGCAGAACCCAACGTTAACTTTTGCTAAAACAAGGAGAAAACATTTTTAAAAAGTCTACATTCATTCATTTCAAAGTTCGTGACAACCAGAATGAATTTTACAAAAAACGCAAGCACTCACTTCTATCAATAAGTGTAGAATGCTTTCTCTTTTAGTTTCAATAGACTGGGTGAAACGTCTTAGATGTCTATACATCTTTAATTACTAGGAGTTCATTTAAATTTTACTGACACACACACATGCATGCGTGCAAGCACACATGTATGCGCACACACAAGAGTTTAAAAATACTGAACTGTTGTTTTTTGTAAACATTTAAACACTTGATATGAAAAAATGTAAAAAAAGTTAAACCATGCCTTTCTTGAAAAAGACTGCAATTTTTTTTGTTTGCCACCACAATTCATGTTTTTGTTTATAACACACCGTGCTCAAAATTTTATTATTTCTAACTTTTCTGTGACAGTTAAAAATGTCCTTTAACGCTTTGTGGACGTGAAGGTAATAATCCAGAGTAGTGGCTTTTCAAAAGTAGCATTAATGGGTTCTGCACAGCTTACCTTGTTCATATTCAGGAGGGTGTAATGCTAAAATAAGTAGAACGTATTAAATAACATAATGAGCAGCCCGCCGCTTTGTTTACGTCGGACGCCATGATTTTTGGTGAAGTAATGCATTAGTAACATGAACAAATGTGCATCGTGCCGTCACCTTATTGGCTGTGATCTGTAGACATCATCGTCATGGAATTTTATGTGGAAGTTGAGATGTCATTAGTTGCATTTGAAACGTGAGACAGTGCGGTTGTGTAGTTGTGGGCGTGAGTTGTGACGTCCGAATACGACCGTGCGAAGGCTTGTCATATAAGAATGGAGGGTGCAAGAACGAGTGCTACTGTGCATAATATTCGCCTATGTGGCGGGTGTTACCTGGATGTTTTAGTAGATCGTGATGTTTTGTCGATTGAGATAAGATGCACTGCAGTTGAATGGGTAGAGGACAATGGAATTGTACCCACCGCCTACCTAGGTGAGTTGATTCCTAGACTTCTGGTGTGTTTAACTGATACTTTAAAACCCTAAAATCCTAGATTATACTAAAATCCTAGGTTACATTAACGTTCTAAAATCCTAGGTTAGTTTAAAACCCTAAAATCTGAGGTTAGTTTAAAACCCTACTATCGTAGGTTAGATTAACACCCTACAAACCTAGGTTAGTTTAAAAATGTAAAATAGTGATTCACTCGTCGTGGGGTTAGGTTCTGTTAGGTCAGGTGGTCACATATTATGAAATTTGTCGGACGTTAATGCCCCTAGTATATTCGTGTTCTGCGTAATTAGTAGAGTGGAAATATACCACTTTTCGGGGGGTTCTTTTTTACAGAACAGCCGCTACTCTGGATAATTACCATTATGAAAACGACCCTACAAACAGTAAACAACAACTGTGCCCTAGCGATCGATAAACTTGCAAGACGTGGTGTTGGGGTGGTAACTGAGATGAGTGCGATCAGATACATGCTTCAACAGGCAGAAATGGATGACTCACGCAGGTCTCTTTGACAGGCTGACAGTTTAAAGAGATACACATTAGCTCATGCGGCACAACGATAGACATACAAGGTACAGCTGCTTGTTAAACGACACACGTTACAACATCGCCTTACCGCAGAAGTTACAGTAGACTTTGAAAAAAGCGAAAAAGCAGCATGGATATGCCGAAAACCGGTTAAGCAAAGCACAAATAAACGGGAGTGCACCTGTAGGAATACTGTTGTTTATAGGAAAGTTGGAAGTTCAATGCGACAAAATCAGGGCAAAGTACAATAGGTATTCAACATTCCTATTTGTCTGTCTGATGGCTTTTCAACAGGGACAATTCAACAAAGTGCAATAAAATAATTTATTTACATGTTCACAGTACCTAATCAATAGTACAGTATGTACATGTAATTAATAATAAAGTGGCACACAATGCCACGAAAACCATCACATGCCTGACACTTCTTTGAAGTGGTTATCAGACAGGTGTTCTTCTGTGTGAACAATGAAACAGGATCATGATGTTGATATAGACTTGCGTTTGAGTTTGAAACGCTAATTCAGTAGAATTAAAGACATAAATTATAGTATGCAATTGGAAATACTATGTGCATAAGTAAATCTAATGTTCCAATAATGGAAAAGCCTATAGCATGCGTTTCACTCATTGAATATTATAACATACCGCCAGTACATTCAGTGTCATATATTTAAACTGTACGCCACAATTTAAATCGGAGAACTACCGGAGATCTCTGGTAAAAAAAACATTAGTAACAACTGCTCTGCTCCTACCTTTCCCAGCTCTAATGGCAAGAATACATGTGATGGTCTAGGGGGAACATTGAAGCAGCTGATAACCAGAGCAAGTTTGCAACGTCCCTACACAGACCAAATTATGACCTCCTAAACAACTGTTTGAATGGGATATAAGTAGCTTGCATAACATTAATTTTGCTTATGTCACTCAGGAAAAGGTCATGAATGAAGTGAAGTTGTCTGAAAGGTGTTCAAATGCTAAACCAATACCTCGAACACAGAAACTTCATGCCTTCCTACCTGTGACGTCTCAGGAAATTATTGTGAAGAGGTTTTCCAATAAAACAGTAGGTGAAACTCACTACATGAATGTTGCAAAACATACACTGTCTGAGGATGAAGTTAGAGGATTTGTGACGTGTATCTATGGCAGTGGGTGTGTGCTAAATGTATCTGAAAGTTCTCGTTAAGTTCATATTGGTTTCTTGCATCCACAAGGTCCCTCCCCATAATATATTTATCCCCAGCATGAAGACATTATGAACATTCCCAACGAAGATGTACTCACTACTGTAATTCCAAGAGCTGCAATTTGAAGGACATACTATTGACAGCTTTCGACACCAATACTTCTGAGGATCAACTAAAGAAAAGGAAGCCACAGTAACCTGCAGTACTGGTAATTAGTAAATGATTTATATCCAAGAATACAGACAATGTTTAATGCATGTATTACTTACAATTATTAGCATATCATACCCAATTTTTTATTTTCCGTTTATGTCAAAGTAGTATTATTTTTGTGTAGTACACATTAAGAATGCTAGTTATCGATCCCAGGGCCATCCCAAAATAAAACTTATGTTGCTTACAGCCAAAAACACACTACATCACATATATATATATTTTTTTTTTTCATTTACAAGGTCAAATTTTACATGACCTTGAACCAAAAATTTTACTAAAACTATGGAAAGTTATTTTTATGTTAAAAACCACTTTTTCCGCTTTCAATTAAGCCCTACATCAAGATTCTAGCTTAGGTAAAGGGAAAGTTATTAATGTTTTTTCTCTGCCTTGCAAGGCAAAAATCTCTCTTTTCCACAAGTTGGCAACCCTGCTGCACAAAAAGTGTCACTCACTGGGAGCTGTAACTTAGCAAATGAACTTTACTACACACCTGCTGCTAACTCATCAAGTTTCATGAAATTCGGAGATGGTGATGCCAACAGATGTGTGAAATGGGATGGAACGACCCAATTTTAGCAGCATACACATTAATAAAAAAATATTTTTAACAACGCATGAGCTCGTCGGCGCACAGACTTTAGTTAAAACCTTGTTCCTAACTGCAGGTAACTAGAAATGCGCTTTGCATTTTTTAGCCTCGCACACAGGGCTCTGAAAATCATTCAACTCTCACACCCCTCGCGNTGCAGGTAACTAGAAATGAGGGACTCGCAAACTTTGTTCATGAATTTAAGCTCGGTTTGTGAGATATTTAACAGACAGTCTCCTCTTATACACGAGGAGTTTACGGGACCACAAACAAAATGTTTAAGAATGCCACCCACAGTAAATTATTTGACATTTCTTTGACAAAATTTAAAGGTACTGAAATAATAAATTAAATTTCACGATTAATATAAATTAATAAACATTCATCATTTCCTTAAATTATGTGCAGGTGCTACAGTACGCAGTAAAGTTTAAAAAGAGCCAAGACTTACATATTCAGAGGTTTATTCTGAAGACAGTTTAGGAAGTGCTAACCTTCATAATCCATTTGAAAAGGATCACTATGTGATTATAAAATATTCGGAGGGCACGTTAAATATTCGGTCCCGGTTGTTATCGATTGATAGCAGTCGTTAAGCCATTTCAGAGGTCCTTGGGCAGCCTGATAAACTCTGACATCAGAGGAAAAAAATACTTTGGTCACGTTCCCAGCCATTGCAGAATTAAGTTTTAATGTTATTCCACAGAAACCATACAATTTTCCGGGATAAAAAAAAAGAGAGAAAGAGAAAGAGAGAGAAAGAGAGAGAAAACCCCAAACAATGGGAGGTGGTTCCTTATGAAAAATTGGGTCAAAAATATACGTATAGGACATCGTATAACTAAACAAAATATTAAGGGATATATGAGCCTGTGGATATTTGGTTTTAAAAATTTATTTTTGCTGAATACCTTGTAAAATGCCTACAAAATCCACAGCAGAAATGTGACTTTTGCTTTCCATTTTTCAGACCCACATGTGTAATGCTGGTCGTCCCCAGTCGATGCGCACTGTTTGGCTTAAGGAAGCTGTACATCAGCAAATCAATGACATGCCCTCCTCTATTACACAATCCACAGCGCGCCAAATGGACATGTCCTATTTGACAGTGTGGGACGTACTGTGGGTAAATCACCATCATCTCTACCACTAGCAGAAAGTACAAGGCATTCAGCAGAAATACATTTTCAAAACCCAATTTTCACAGGCTTATATCTCGTTTAAAATTTAGCGTAGGTATACATTGTCCTTATATATTTTGGACTTAGTTTTTCATAAGGAATCACCTCCCATAGTTTAGGCATTTAATTTCCAAACATTCAGTAGATCAACACAAAACTTGATGAACATATAAATTATGTTGGAAACAAGTTGAGTTCAGCATGATATGTACTGAGGTACATGGTAGAGCTCGTGGATTTTAATACTATCAAAATGATCTACTTTGCATATTTTCTAGCCATTACGCCTTTTAATATAGAAGTTTAGGGGGTAATTATTAAGTTTGGCGGCTTTTCTGTAAAAAAAAAAAAACCCAAAAAGTGGTATATTTCCACTCTACTAATCACGTAGAACACGAATATACTAGGGGCGTACCTTTAAAATAAGTACAACATATTTTTAAAAACTGAACAAAATTGCAAAATGACTGTTCAGACATATTGCTTAAGTTTGTGAACAAAACATCCTAGACCAACAAAAGTTGCATTAACGGGTTCTGCACAGCTTACCTTGTTCATATTCAAGACGGTGTAATGTTAAAATATGTAAAACATATTTAAAGAAATCGCTAAATTTGATGTTAACGTCTACCGCCATTAATAATGGCTGCGCATTGCATATTTCACGCAATCTAGCGGCCGCAGATGTCATCACGGGCCGTACGTTAGTATGCCAGTGTCTGGCCACAGGTCGCGGATCGCTGTGATTTAGGTGTTGCTCCATTCGTGAATTAAAACGAAGAAAGAAAGCAAGCAAGAGTGCCTTTGTGCGTTATATTTGCCTATTAACAAGTGCTTCTGTGTATATATTTGGCTGTAAACGAGTGTTTCAGTGCATTATATGCGTGTATATGGCGCTTTGTGGAAGATTGTAATTTCATTGAGTGAGATGAGGTTGAATTGGCCGTTGACAGAGGTATGTACCACCTGCCTACATTGGTGAGGTAATTGATAATATTTTGGTGTGTTTTACGGCTCCTTTAAATCCCTAAAATCCTAAATTCGTAGTTTGGTGTAAAACCCAAAAATCCTAACAGGTAGCTTAACGTGCAAATGTAGTTATATTACGTAATTCAAATAAGGTTTTTCCAGACATTTTTACCCCACAATTTTACATTCTTTCTCAACTAACCTAGGATTATTGGTAGGTAACGCAGAACACGACTATAGTAGCATAATTAACGTATGACTAATTGTATAATATGTGGCCACCTAACCTAACAGAACCTAACCCCACGAAGGGTGAATCACTATTTTCCATTTTTAAACTAACCTATGATTGTAGCGATTTTAACTAACCTAGGATTGCAGTTATTTAAACTAACGTAGGATTATAGGGTTCCCATCTAGACTGTGATGGTAGGGTGTTGATCAGAGATTTGATTAATATTGTATAATCTTATATTACTTTACAACCCTACAATCCTTGGTTAGTTTACAACCCTACAATCCTAGGTTAGTTAAAAAATGTAAAATAGTGATTCACCAATCGCGGGGTTAGGTTCTGTTAGGTTAGGTGGGCACATATTAAGAAATTAGTTGTACTTTAATGCCCCTAGTATATTCGTGTTGTACGTAATTAGTAGAGTGGAAATATACCACCTTTTGGGGTTTTTTTTTTTTTTTTTTACAGAAAAGCCTCTAAACTTAATAAACACGGTGTCTTCGCAGGATTCAATTTTAAATGAATGGTAATTATTAAGTTTAGTGACTTTTCTGAATGGAACGTTCTAGACGAACAAAAGTTGCATTAATGGGTTCTGCACAGCTTACCTTGTTCATATTCAAGACGGCGTAATGTTAAAATAAGTAGAACATATTAAAAAAATTTTAACAAAATTGTGAAATGTACAAGCAGTTCTGTCAGTCTGTTTACGTCGATCGCCATTATTAATGGCCACGCATTGCTGATCCCACGCTACCAAGCTGTCACAGATATCAATATGGGCATTTCAACTGTCAATTTTAACCAGGTCAGTAGCCATTGCGTCTTTGCCGGTGTTGGTTGTGCCATCCCAATCCGACGGATTTAAACACGGTAAAGCAATAACGAGTGCTCCAGTGCATTATATTCGCGTATGTGGCATTTTCGTGGAACATGTGAGTGAGGTAAGGTTGAAATTGGCCGTTGACAGAGGAATTCTACCAGCGGCCCTCTGGACGAGTTAATTGATATTCATTTGGTGTGTTTTACGGTTCCTTTAAATCCTCAATTCGTAGTATAGTGTAAAACACTACAATCCTAGGTTAGTTTAAAACCCTAAAATCCTAGGTTAGTGTAAAACCCTACAATCCTAGGTTAGTTTTAAAAAGTAAAATAGTGATTCACCCATTGTGGGATTAGGTTCTGTTAGGTGGGCACTTACTATGAAATTTGACGTGCATTAATGCCCCTCGTATATTCGCGTTCTGCATCATTAGTAGAGTGGAAATATACCATTTTCCGTGAATTTTTTTTTATAGAAAAGTTACTAAACTTAATAATTACCATGCGTTGCCTTGTGTAAACTGAAATGTACTATTTGTATTGCGTAAATGTGTTCCGTGAGTATGTTAGTGCACATGTATACACAGAGGTGACAAAAGTCATGGGATAGCAATATGCTAATATACAGATGGCAGTAGGATCGCGTACAAAATGTATAAATGGGCAGTGCATTGGTTGGGCTTTCATTTTTAGTCAAGTGATTCATGTGAAAAGGTTTCTGACATGATTATGGCCGCACGACGGGAATTAACAGACTTTGAACGCGGAATGGTAGTTGGAGCTAGACGCATGGGACATTCCATTTCGGAAATGGTTAGGGAATTCAACACTCCGAGATCCACAGTGTCAAGATTGTGCCGAGAATACCTAATTTCAGGCATAACCTTCCACCATGGACAACGCAGTGGCTGACTGCCTGCACTTAATGACCGAGACAAACGACGTGTGCGCAGAATGGTCAGTCTTAACAGACAAGCAACACTGCTTGAAAAAACTGCAGGAATCAATGTGGGACGTACGACAGACATGTCTGTTAGGACAGTGCGGCCAACTTTGGCTGTACTGGGCTATGCCAGCAGAAGACTGACTTGAGTGCCTTTACTAACAGCACGACATTGCCTGCAGCGGCTCTCCTGGGCTCGTGACCATATCGGTTGGACCCTAGACGACTGGAAAAGCTTGGCTTGGTCAGATGAGTCCCGATTTCAGTTGGTAAGAGCTGATGGTAGGGTTCGAGTGTGGCGCAGACCCCACGAATCCATGGACCCAAGTTGTCAACAAGGAACTGTGGAAGCTGGTGGTGGCTCCATAATGGTGTGGGCTGTTTTTACATGGAATGGACTGGGTCCTATGGTCCAACTAAACCGATCATTAACTGGAAAGGGTTATGTTCAGCTACTTGGAAACCACTTGCAGCCATTCATGGATTTCATGTACCCAAATAACGATGGAATTTTTATGGATGACAATGCGCCATGTCACAGGGCCACAACTGTTCACGATTAGTTTGAAGAACATTCTGGACAATTCTAGCGAATGATTTGACCACCAAGATCGCCCGACATGAATCCCATCGAACATTTATGGGACATAATCGAGAAGTCAGTTTGTGCACAAACTCCTGCACCGGCAACACTTTCGCAATTCTGGACGTCTATAGAGGCAGCATGGCTCAATATTTCTGCCACGGACTTCCAACGACTTGTTGAGTCCATGCCACGTCGAGTTGCTGCACTTCGCCGGGCAAAAGGAGGTCCGATACGATATTACGAGGTATCCCACAACTTTTGTCGCCTCAGTGTATATGTATATTTGTTGTAATATATTGAAGAGTTCAACAGCATGTATATGCTCTTCTGAATAATAAATTTGAATCTGAATTTACATACTTACGTGCCTCCGTTAATAATACTGGTTACACCAAACAATAAAGTTGGGATATACTTAATATTTTTCCAATAATTAACACTATATTTATTCTATTCAAAAGCTTTGGGCACATATGCCTTGCTGCATTTTCCGCCAATAATTTTTGTTTAATAAACTTATAGGTTATCATATATTTAAAATTCCGGGTTTTCGATGACATCGCGTTTGACGTATTGAGTAACTAGTTCACGTCAACCGACTACATACAACTTGACTAATGTGTTTCAAGAAAACCTAACAGGTTGACTTCACGTAACTTACACATTAAGTAAAAGCTTGTCGATAGGTTCGTTTCTTTCATCCAAAAAATGTTATCGTGTGTAGTGTAGTGTAGTTATACCAATTTTCTCACTGTCAAGTTAATTTTAATTCTACTGAGGTTAGGGGAAAAAACTAGGTTTTCTTAGCCCCGTTTTACAATTACAGGGATACGGACAACGATCACAGAAACGTAACATACACTGTGTTCAATCTACAATAAGACGCGTGCAGGCATGGATCACATACTTTTTTGAAGAGGAGAAGGGGAAATGTAATGGCCTATGTTTGGGTCCAAAGCAAACATTGACCATTCCAAACGAAGAATAAAAAAAATTTTTTAAAATCTTCTTAAGACGAAATATCCAAAAATCCAAGGCCCACTTAACATACGAAATCGGTCAACACAGCACAGAAATTAAATGACTCCGCTACCCCGACGCCGAATACTTAAACCCGACGACGGCGTGTAGCCAGTAGCCACTGCGTAACGAGTTTTTGGTTTGTTGACAATCATTTCAGTGGCCATTTCAGCCTATACGGCCACAAAAGTACAGGTTTCTGTGGCTATTAATATTTTGGTTTTAATAAACAGATAACATGATATGACAGTATTTGCGCAGTGCTAAACACTATAAAAATGTGCAATGAAAAGGTCTTTATATTATAAAACAAAATTAGTAATTTCCAACAGCTCAGTTTTTCGGTTTTGGATGCTGCATGACTGTATGTTTATTAAAATTGTAAACTAATTAAAAATGTATCTCAAGCCATCCGCTCGTTNTAGGTGTTCCGAGTCCGTTTTCTTACATATCCATGAATTGTAGAATGAGCCTTATGAGAGTGTTTGCAATATCGATGACATGGTCGAGGTTACCCAGCGCTGGTTGAGTGTTGGATTGCCCGTCGCCATAACCCAGTGGAGAGTTAATGATGAGGGTCGTTCGGTCGACAGCCCAGGATTTCCTGGATATCTCCGTCAGTTTGTAGATGATGTTGTAACATACTTACTGTTGCACTATTTATACCTTATGACGAGAATGTATGCCGTCTCTTGCGCCTGAAAAAAAACGATGTAATTGTGGGTGATGTTAGAAAGGATGTAGTAACCTACAATTAATTGACACACATTTAACTTTGTAAAGCAGTTGCTTACAGGTGAATAATGCATGAAAATGGACCCAGAACTTACGGCCTGCTGGTGACCTTAGCGGGAAGTAATTGTGGTATAATGTTGATACGCAATACCATTAAGCTCTCAGGTGAGAAGGCGGGTGGCTCTCCCCTCGGTACTTAGAATAAATAAATTAAATGTTCCGGTTAATTAATTTAATATTGCAGTAAAGTTTTTACAGCCCAAATGGGATACTGAGAGGGCTCGAGGTCTGGTTCCACCATTTAGGCTTGTTCGAGTGCTGAGACGAACTGGTCGCGTGACCTCGGTTTCCATCACAAGTAACGAGAAACAAAGTCAAATGGCGAAAGATGAAACATATGAATACTATGTGATATAATTGCAATTGTGAAAAATTGTGTAGATAAGATGAACACATTGGTGACACACCCGTTTATTAACAAATGTATATTAAGATTGAAGTTGTGAAGTTGATGGGGCATAGCACTACACTAAATGACATGTCACAAGGATGGAGGCCTTTATAGACAATATCCTTTTTTGAAAATATAAATGATGTATTATAATCACACATTAAATACAACAATACATTTCTCATAAAAAGTGTTTGCATATCACTACTTGTGATGTGGCTGAATTTCACTGGCTACAGTGTTGCCAGGTGGCTGTATCCTGAAGGGATGGACGAGTCCACCTGGGTAAAGGGGTGTGAAAAGCCATGCTTAATTGTTTTTAATAGAATAAAACACACCCCTGGCTGTAGGTGTGAAAACGGTGATAATGTTTAATATGTTTCAAAAAATGCTGCACACTACTGGTGGCACTTTGGGGCACTAATCACTTCAGCTTCGGCCTACAAGGCAGCTCGATAACTTGATGGAGCATTGCATCATAGGTCGTAGTGCGAAATGCTATGAAGCAACGACCAATTGCCAGGGCGCCCATATAAGAACATTCGCCAATGCACCTCAACATGAATGAAAAGCTGTGTATTCAGATATGAACTACCCTGATTATAAAATCTAGGGAAATCATCTTCGTCAAGGTAAACATTGTTTAGGTCAGTTTCGAGAGATGAGATCTGTATTCTCTAATGTGATTTGATGCTGCGTGCCTTGCGATTGGCACTGGCTGAATGGGTTTTTTTTACCCAAAGGCCATTAGCTCCTTAAGGTGAGGAGCATGGAAACATTGTTTAGGTAACCCCATTTGTCTTAAGTTTTTTCCCTACTGTTCAAAGTGGTATACATTATTTCGGGGTTCACATCCAATTCTTTTTAAATTAGGCATTGAGGTCTGGCGATCCTCATTTTTTAAAACACTCTTGTATTTTAACAATCCTTCTACAAAAGCAACGCGAAAATCAATGTTCACATCTCTGTAAACATAACACCACACAAGTCACAAGGTATCACGTGAGACAGGGCAGCAACTGTGCAACTATCGAGTGCCATTACCAGATTGTCATTGTGTAATTTGCTTTATATTAAAAATTTAATAATTTTTCTTATTATTTCGTAGTTACAAACAAAAAACAAATATTGTGGTTGTTTCTAGTTTGTATTTTTTAAACCTGAGTAAATTCCAATTGTATTTTTTATGTTGGTGACACTGCTGCGACCCGATAAAATACTGGATCGGAAGGGCCTATCTTATGTCATATCCATGACCTATAATTAAAACATTAATATATATGTGTGATTTGAGATAGCACAATATGTTGTTGGTGATTGGTACTTAAATCATTTCAACCATGGTTGGTGGTTGGTGTTCCTGTTGTCAGTAGTTGGTGTTGTAGCAAATTGGAATATATAGAAATGTAACCACCACCCAACCAATTCGAGAACGTTCTCTAGTTTCTGAATGAGTGACAGTGCAAAAGCTTTGAAATTGAAGGAAATAATCATGAAATAAAAATATTTACGTTGAGCTGATAATATATGTTGTTAATAAGTAACCAGCAATATTTATATATAAAAAAACCATATGTGTAAGAACACAAAAGTTACAGTAAATCATTCAAATTTAATTTATTTTCAGCCTTTTGTGAAGCAATTGCATGATTACAGACAGATTGGCTTTACTAATGTGAATATAATATTTTAACAAGATGCAGTGCACTTAATTTTAGCATTAAGAAAAAAAAGGAGGTTTTAAAACTTCCCATGTCAACAGGGAACTGTTCAAGCTGGTGGAGGCTCTGTCATGGTATGGGGCATGTGCAGTCTGCGTTAAATGGGACCCCTGATACGTCTAGCTACGACTCTGACAGGTGACAGATACATAAGTATCCTGTCCGATCACCTGCATCCATTCATGTCCATTGTGCATTCCGATGGACGTGGACAATTCCTGTAGGGCAATGGACACCCCACATGTCGAGAGTTGCTACCGAGTGGCTCCAGGAACACTTTTCTGACTTTAGACACTTCCATTGGCCATCTAAATTACCAGATATGAACATTATTGAGCATATCTGGGATGCCTTGAAATGTGATGTTCAGAAGAGATCTCCACTGCCTCGCACTCCTATGGATTTGTGGACTGCTCTACGGGATTCATGGTGTGAATTGCCTCCTGCATACCTTCAGACATTAGTCGAGTAGATACCACATCGTCTTGCTGCACTTCTGCGTGGTCGCGGAAGCCCTACACGATATTAGGCAGGTGTACCAGTTATTTTGGATCTTCAGTGTACTTAATAGTTATATTATATTTGATTGAATATTATTACAATTATTTTCTTTTTTTAGCTATAAAATTGAAAAATTTTGTACCCATGCTGTACTAGTGCTTAACTGATGGCAAAAAATTTTAGATGCCAAACTAAAAAACATTTGTCTTCTCAGTCTGAGTAGAATAAACATTAGTCGTGTGCAATGGCGATGGAAGGTTTACTTATGTAATTGAATTTTTGCCAATCAGAAAGAGTGTGGTAGTGTCATTTTTTAAATATATTTTTTCAGAATGAACATAAGACAATTAAAATACAATTAAAAAGTGAATGAAAAACCACGAAAATGTCTACTGATTCTATTGTGGGAAAAGTAAGGTAAATATTCGTGTTTATTTAACATAAAATTAGCAGTTATAACAACAATATCTATGCATGAACACATAATGCTGATGACTTGAGTGAAGATTGTTACTGAACCACAATTGCATAAAGGTCATAAAAATTTCACTCGTTTTTACTTGTGCAGCAAGTATTGTTGGATAGGTTGACACCTGCTGGCTGTGTAATTTTGGGTAAGGTGCAGTTGTGATGGTCGGTACAAAGGTATTAGGTGATTTTTGAGGTTGGATACCCGACTATGTACCAGACCCCGTCGGATGACAGAGTCGATAATTAATTATAATGATATTAGATTACGTCGAGCCGTTCGCCCAGAACAATGTAGTCCCTCGGTGAATAGGCAGCATGCAAATTTCGCAAGTATAGTTGAAAATGATACGAATACATTTGTATTTGAAAATTAAAATAAAAATGTTCCGTTTTTTTCATAAAAATCTGTTCAGTTATAAAACAGTAACTTTAGCGGCCGCTGTCAAGTGAATGCGAAATGCTCTCTCATTGGTTTGATGTCTCACTAGTCATACGCCGGCGGCCGGCCCTGGCATGATACAAACAAGTAGCACTAAAATGAAAGGCAACTTTGTGAAAGTGCAGTCGGAAAATCTGCCACGAGTAGATACCGATATGGTACTTGATTACTTTAATGCCCATTGTTTTGTGGAACCCAAAATAAGAGGAGTAAAATTACAAAGATAAGAACGTGTCTAATATCGCACAGTCGTGATCTTCGAAGTGACAGTAGGCCTACATCACATATTAAAACTTATTTGTTTGTACGTTTTTTGAGGTACATAGTATTATTATCATCTGTGTTTATGTTAACGATTGCTAAGATTCAAAGTTGGAAAATAAAATATGGAATAGGGATTACATTCACAAGAATAACAGAATTTTAATGAAGGAGACTGCAGTGAGTGTATTGTGGTTGTGCGCCATGCTTGATGTCTATGATAAATTAACTACATTATTTAGAAATGAAACGTAATGTTGTGTTGAGAAAGAAGGTTACAAATATTTCCGAATTCTAAACTATGTTTCAGCATTCGCAAAACACTTTTTCGCTTTAAAAATGTCAGATAACGAGCAGTATGGTCACAGTTGTCCTAAAGCTAGCACGCTAGTCACTACCCAACACCGCTCGATTTCTCGAGCTGCTGCGGGCTGGTGGCGGCAGAACGCTGTATGGCCGGCCAGCAAACCTGTATTTTCGCGTTCCACCTCGTTTCTAAACACTATATTGAGGTTTCAAATTTAGTATTTTTAAACTAAAAAATTATTTTAAAAATAACTTGCTTATCTTATTGTTTCTTATCATGTGTGTGCCTAACATACCTTTTGTTATTCTTATGTAACAATAGCTGTGTCCACACTTTCTTTTTAAACTAAATATTTATAAAAGTAACACAACTTACTTGCATAATGTGCATAGTAACCTCGCCATGAACTATATGACTCAGGTNGGGGGGGGGGGGAATAACCAGTGGTACAACACGGTGTCCCCCCGAAAGTCACAGCCGTCAGGCACCCTGGCAATTTGAGAGATTGTCTGTGCAGCTCGCGCTGCAATGAGCGGTGTCCTCCCACCTACGTGACGTCGACCGACCTGCTGGCTGCGATAACAGTGCTACGTGGCCCCAATTGTGTATAAGCAGTGGGGAATAACATCCCGAAGCAACACCAAGTGTTCAAAATGCTGTAGCCAAATGAATTGAAGTCATTACATTATTAAAACATCAAACGAGCATGGCTACCCAGACCCCTTTCAGGGATGGACTCGTCTAGCCCACCCAAGCTGGAGAACATTGACTCTGCTATCAGCGAAACCGAACAGAAACTGAAATTCACTTGAGAAATTTACCGGAAACTGAAATACATTCTCAATTTACCGTTATTCCAGTCATTTTATTAATTATAACAATGTTCAAAGTTTAAAAGGGCCTTTATGTTTTCTCTTCACAGAAGACTGCCTATCAAGGCCCCACAGTGTTTAATTCATGTTTCTAGTGTGGTGAGATCCCCCATGGTGTCACAGTCACAAACGAAATTAACCCTTAATTAATCATAGGGATGTCACCAACATGTTATTAACCATGAAATTGTATTTTGTAGCATAATAATTAGCATTAAGAGGGTCAATGTTATTTTTCACGTAAATTGTGGTGCCGGCTTCAGCAACCATCTGCGGAAGCTGATCCAATCATATAAGTCTGACTTTATTACTTGGGTCAGTCCGCAGCATGGGAGTTTCGCTCTGCGTGGACCCCCTCGGTACTTTCAACTTTTGCTGTAATCACCTTCTTCGTCAATAGTAATGTAATCAACCAGAACATGTGCGTATTTAGTGCCGACGGGACGACCATCTGCCTCCCCGCAGTTCTTAACCAGGGTTTAACATGCTAAGCACATTTCACAAATTTTCATAGCTTAGGCCGATTTTACAGTATTGGTCACTGTCCCGCCAGAGTGCCAGGTCCGCATAGTTGACATAGCAGAATCACTGAATGTGTAGCAAAATAAGTAAGTAATTTTATTGACTAACCACAAGATTTCACATATTTTACCTCCCAGGGTACTTCGGGAACTGCACCTTATTGCAGATGCAACTAAATGTAAGTAAGGCATGCGAGATGGCCTACAACCTCACCAGTGTAACAAGTTAAACCACTAGGTACATGCAAATATTGGTAAGTTCAGTATCTGCAAGAACTAAAAATCGACAGATGACTCCAGCATCACATGGGCCATCGACTGCATGATACTCACTAACTTATGCTCACTGAGTTATGGTGCCAAGTAATTTCGCCAGTTTTCGCCTTAACCTGGTAAGCCAGGTAATGTGGTGACCCACATCAGCACCCCTGTAACTCCTCACAAATCAGTGCTTGTGCGTCTATTCATGAGTTCCACCACCCTGTGAGTACTTGTGTAATGTATATCCTTTCTGTAATATAATTATATACATATTAGTTTCTATAGTCTGTTGTAGCTTACCAGTAAATGTTATAATGAATGTGGGACAAAAAAACTAATTTTGAACTCCTTTCGCATCTTTAACACGCAGTGTTTGTGATATGGTTTCAGGTGAATAAAATTTTTTTATTGTGATTGATTACCACATTTATTTGCTTTGCCCTAAAGCAGTTACAGTACTTGAATGTATCTATTGGCACACAGGTGTTAAGATAAAAAAATTAACACAGATATTGTTTTGGATTCTAAGTTTATAAATTCGCAACGTATGTACAATGTTAATGTGACATAGTTATTACATTTTTATAAATTGAAATTACATGTCACCAAATTGTTAGCATGTAGTTTAAAAATAAAAAAATCTGAAACATCGACAACATTAGAATTCTAAAAACATAACCATTTACATCATTGTTAATTTTTAAATCAGGTATCGCATTGTTACGAGTTCGGCCAATGATTTTCAAGTATTTTTGAGTCAGTTAAAGGCAGAATTTAGTGATTTCATCTCTCCTCGCATTGGTAAATGCGATGTTCTCCCTTACAAGTTCTTGTCGATGGATGATATTCATGTGTGCGACCACCATTTTAAATTTCCTCCGCCCAAGCTCTTAACATTCTGAGCAATTATATATAAATGGTAAGAAACTTGTTTAATAGTTCCTTCAATGTCAGATTATTTTTCACTGGGATTTTTGGTGCATAAAAATTAAAGTGACAAATATTGTTTGGTGGTTAACCATTGCCTGGTAAACAAAAATATTCAAAAAGATCCCTTCCCATTGCCTACAATTAATTGTGCCCTTCAGCACCAGGGCAAAGTCAATGTGGTTTCTGTCTTACATTTGAACAATATTTTTCACTAATGTTTACTGGATCCCTCCTGAAGGGGGTAACAGCTTTTTGTATACCCTGGAGCCAATATGAGTTCATGCTCATTCCTATGGGTTCCAATTTCAGTAGTCAAGCCTTGGCATGTGTGTTATATCATGTTCGGTCTGAATTTAAATTCTAATATGTTTCCAATTACATTGATGACATCATTGATTACAGTGATGATCATGAGTCTCATTTGTTCCATTTGAATCAGGTGTTCCTGAAAATGTGAAAGATTGGTCTGACCATAAAACCGTATAAAGTTGCCTTGAGATCGAACATGGTGAAATTTCTGGGATATTTGCTCTGTGGAGGTCATTTGATCATTGATCCTGACCATGTGGCCCCTATATTGAATTTTCCTAGCCCCAAGAGCTTGAAGGGTGTACATAAGTTCTTGGTAATATTATGTTATTACACTCATTTCATAGATCATTTTTGTGAACTGGCAGCACTTATAAAATTCTTGAAAAAGAAGGGAGTAGAATTTCATTGGGGTCAGGAGCAGGAGTTGGCCTTCTCTCAAGTTAATGAAAAGCTTGTCTCTCCTCCAGTGCTTCATATTTTGGACTTTGTGTGCCAATTTGTCGTTCAAGTTGATGCCTCATCACTGGCTTTTGGTTCTGTCCTAAGCTAGCGGACAGAGTTGGGTTTGGTGCCTGTCGCCTTCGTGAGTCGCAGTCTTTCTGAGACAGAAGGAAGGCTGGGAATCTATGAGAAGTTGACTTTAGCATACATTTTTGGGCTTGAGAAATTCACATAATATATTGAGGATGACAAATGCGATTTTTACACTGATAATCAGGCCCAGAGTTGGGTCCTTAACCAACCCTAATAGCTACACAAATTTATCGTTGGGTGCTTCGCCTATCCCGTTTCCATTTGAAGATTCATCATGTCCGAGGCTCCAAAAACCACGTGGCTGATGACTTAACTAGATTGTACAATCTGGTTGATTTTGAAATGGACAAGGAGCGTCTCCGGAGGCAACGTTAAACATTATACATGGTTTCCCGAATTTTTGTCAAGTTGCATTAGGGGGTGGTTGACAGATTTTGTGCTCATGTTCAAAGTGACCTGAATAATAGTGTTGTACTTCCTTATGTGTTAGGCAATAGTATACTTAATTTCATAGGTACGAATGGACGTGCTCGTAAGATCGTAGTGCCTGAGTCTCTGAGACATATGGTGTTGTCCTACTTTCACGATTTAGTGTTTGGTGAACATTAGGTGTCAGCAAGACTTTTAATAAAATTGCAGGTCAATTTTCCTTGCCTAGTCTTAGGGGCGACATATCTGTTTTCATGTGTTCATGTGATCTGTGTCAGAAGTGTAAGCATGCTCAGTATGCTAATGTTGGGCAGTTTGTGATGCAGATTCCCCAGGCTCCTTGAAGCATGGTTCATTTGGATATATTTGGCCCTTTAGTTAGATATAAAAAGGGTAATATTTGTGTTTTAATTTGTCATGACACCTTCACAAAATGTGTTCTTTTGTTGCAGTTGAGAAACATGAAAACTCTTACTGATTAGGTGTGGAAGGTGTTTAGTGCTCCTGTTGAAATAGTTACAGATAATGCCAAGTATGTCACCTCTAATGTTTTAAGAACATCTGTTTTTGCTGGACTATCAAGCATTTCGCTTCCAGTCTGTACTACCCGAAGGGTAACCAAGTGGAAAGATTCGACAAGAATCTTAAGGTGTGTTTAACTAATTTTCATAATCGAAATCATACTTTGTATGATCAGGATTTGAATTTCATAAATGTGGGATTCAATAGTGGGTTATATGATTCCATGTAGTTCCACTTAGTCACCAATTACTCAACATTTTGAATATCCTCCTTCTTCCTTATCTCCTAGGTGACACTGACCGAGAACACTTGCTTGAGGAAGTTCACAGTAGGCTCGGGGCAGCAAAGTTGCAGGTCACTGCAATGATGGACCAGGGCAGGTAACCTGTTATTTTTAAGTTAGGAGACCTGGTCCTTTGTAAGAATTATATGCTGGCAGATATGGGAAAGTATTTAACAAGGTAGCTGATTCCAAAGTTTGTTGGTCCATTTAAAATTAATAAATTTCTAGGTCCTAACACTGCCAGTTTTGTATCGCCCAGCTCTAACCGATTGTTTATAAAAGCACATGTGTCACAGTTGAAACCTTATTTACAACTAAATTAATGATCATGTTTGTGCCTGTAGTTTTGTTGCTTTATTTATTCTTGTATCTGCACATTTTATCCTTGAGCCCTTTGCCCATGTTATTTTGGTTGTTTGTTTGTTTCCCTTTTTTATTCCATGGTTATTTTGTATGCTTCCAGTCTTCCCACCATGTCAAGCTGAGTCCATCTACCATTGCCATCGTTGTGCTGCCGAGATATGTGTGAATCATCTGCTGGGGCAGAGGTCCACTTGGTTTCTCCATTCGTGAAACCTGTACTGCAGTTGGAAACTGTACCTTGTGCTCGAGAAGAGACCACTCTGATGGGGGTGGGTGGTGTTCCATCTGGCTGTCCACCATCCCCGAGGACTTCACCGACATCAATATCTTTATTACTTCAAGATTAAGCTTATCGCTCCGAATGTTTTGTGAATTGTGACTGAACTATTTATGTGAATTTATCTGTGTATCCTGGAAGTCTATCCTTTCTGAACTCTTCTACTTCTCGTCTATCTTTACTTCTATGTCTACGAACCTTAATTTTTCTGTATTGGTATACTATTTGGATATTTTGTGTCAACTAGTTCAGAGACTGGTCGCCAGAGCACAGGTTTTGGGATGGGGGTTGCAATGCCAGAACTTGTTTCAATAGACGCCTTAAGTACTCTCGACGCTACGAGATGGCTTGCTCGATACCTGACTAGGCTCCCCTACTTTTTCCTCCCATATTCTCCCTTCTTGATTTCCCCTCCTCCTGTGCATCACCATTTTTGTTAATGGGACAAGTTAATATAAGCGGTTACACTACTTGCGCACTGTCTATTATATGTCCGATCGTCGCCTGCAGGATTGTCTGAGGAGCAGCATCATGTTTTAAGATTGTAATTTAGCCATCTGTAGGACGTTGGCACTGATTAGGCGGTGTTTAATTTACTTTGTTTCTTGAGAAGCCGATGCGGTTGAGCAAAATAAAATGATGAGTCGTGGTCGCAGGCATTCTATTAGTTGGGTAAATCTGAATGTTTTAATATTTTATGGCATAATTTGTGTTTGTCTTGGGCATGCAGTGAGTTTGTGTTTTTTCTAAATTGTGGCTTTGGTCGCCAGCCCAAATTTGGTTTCTGGTTAAATCTAAAACCAGTGGTCGGCCCACAGAACCCGCAGGTTTAATATCCTTGGGCGAGGCAGGTAAAAGTATGCAATTTGAAACCCACCCTTTTTTTGACAGAGTGTAACTGTATGAATGTTTTCCTAGGTGGCCCGCATAACCCGCATTCCTACTCAAGAACGGTGAAGCATGTACATGCTTGCAACCTGAAACCCAGGTCATAAATACGGCCTGCGATAAGCTTGGTAAGTGTATAATATATTGCCGAATGAATTCCGAAATTATCTTATGAAATACCTATATTTGTGGTGTAAATCTAATACTTTTATGGGTCAATCATGTTCATTTCAGGCCTAAAGGGAAAGTTGGACGGTGCAGAGTCCATTATGCTATGAATTTCGAAATTATCATACAAAATTCCGAACTTATGGTGCACTGTACCATAATTATGGTACACGAAATATGGACCAAGTGTGTACCATAGTTATGGTAGATATTATGGTGCACCATTATGTTACCGACATTTATTCAAAAGGGCCTCACTAACTGAGAACCGAGGGAGTGTCCAAAGAGACAGCCCTCCCTCAAACCCTAATGAAATCCATCGAAAATGGCGGCTTCCAGAGGCGAAATTTTTTTAAAACAGACCCCTCCGGTCTCCGCATCTCCTCCCTGGGGGCAATAGGAGAAGGGGAAGGTGGGGGGATAGAAATAGGGAAGGTTCAAAGGGGTGCACAAACTATGTACCAGCACTCTACCCCTTAA
>NQII01000608.1:0-42532 GCA_002778355.1 Clitarchus hookeri | reverse complement strand
GGGGGGGGGGGAGCGCTGCGCGCCCCCAAAGTCACCCTTCAAACTTTCGTTCTTCATTCATGTATATGACTCTAGTTATGCTGTGCGTTCCAGTTTTTTTAATGTGTCGTGTTATATGTTTGCTGCCCAAGAACTTTGCAAGTTTTCTCAATGTGCTTTAAATCCACGACGTACATGTTGGGTTTAATTAGTCAATTCAATTTAAATGTATTAGTTATTTTTCCATTTTAATAGCTTGAGCCTTGATGGGTCATTTGACTGCCCCTATCGATATTATAATTTTTATGTAACTTTAATTAAAGGTTTTAATGTGTTTGTTTTACGAAAAGAGGCTTTACTGGGCTTTTTAGGATGACCTCCTTTATTACTAATTGCTCAAAGCTAAAGCTCTAGTCAACGTATATTTTATTTTGCAAATTTTAATTTTTTTCTATTTATTGTATTCAAGTATCATTGCTGACCACATTTTAACTATCATCAATTCGTCTAAGCAATTTTGTGAATTATCTCTTATGTTTGTAACTTCTTTGTCAAACTTTTATTATTGTAAGATTTTGTATTTTGAAAATGTGCGAGAAAGTAAGCTTAAATGAATTGTAAGAGGGTGAAGTCCCTTTATATGGTTCTCTACCAGTAATTGTGAACATATTCTATCTAAATACAAACTTTAAAAATTGTTGTTCATTTTAAATTATTGGTGTACTGGCACAAGTGCCCTAACCACTGTATTACTGCAATCCTAAAACCACATATTAACCTACTGTGTTTCTGGCAAGAGAAACACCAATCTCACTCAACAATTAATGGTGTATGAGAAGGCTAGCACTCTTGGTTAGGTAGGCATAACAGAAACATTTAATCATTACAATGATGTCACCTCGTCATGGGGTGATTACAGGAGCAGCCATGTGGGGGAATGGCCCGAACCCTAGATGAGTATCTTGTTCTAGCACCCATTACATTTTTCTGACCACTTCTGGAAAACTTGTACCATAAGTCTAACCATACTCCTTCCCTCTTCAGTGACCACGACATCCCATCAAGACTTGGTCAGAATTCAACTGTGTTTCTTGCCAAGGTGCCGGGATTGGCTCGGCTGTCGACCAGGTCCTGAAAGAGTCTGTAGAGACCTGTGCTAATCCGAGAGAAATCATTTAAACTAGCTTGCACCCTTGACAGATATCACCATCAGTTCTGAATATACCATTTAGATATGGTCCCAGCACCTCGCTAGTAAAATATAGGGCAAGGGAATGACTGACCTTCTAGTGATTCATCCAGCCCTGCAAACTTGCCGGAGACATCAATGAATTAATGAGAACCTTGTTAATAAATCTCAATAATCTTGACAAACATAAAATTTGCATTATTAACTTTGCTACAAAAACAATTTATGTTAGTATCACAAGTCTATACTGGGATATATGTGTTTTTTTTAAATGCAAAATAAAGATTTTTCTTTTTATGTTTTATGCTTTGTAGGTTTCCAGTCGAAAAACTATTTTTACTGCTACTAGTAAAATGACATGATAATTTTACCTCACATATTCATGAAATAAATAAATAATACATGAATTAATATACATTATTTGCAATTTCGAAAAAAAAAAAAACATATGTCTGGCATGCTATAAATGACTTGCGAAACTGTCGCTAATTTGTCCCCAGCAGTAACAGATGGCATACCATAAATTGCCTATAAGCTGGTTTCTCATGTTTCCTCATTAGTAAGCTGTTAACATGCCAAACATGGGCCATAATTGTACTACTATTGTGTGCACTAAGCAACAATTGGCAAGCCATAAGTGATCTGCAAAGTTTCTACTACTATGTCACCAGCAGTAAGAAATAGTTGGCATGCCATACATAGCTCATTTGCAGGCTGCTAATATTTACCCAGCAGTAGGTAAAATCTCACATGCAATAAACGACCTATTAACATTTATGGTGCGGTTAGCCAGGAACTGCATGGTGAAGGAGTGGTTAAACAAAAAGAAGGGAATTTGGGGTGTTGGGGAATATGTAAGTTACCCGACAGGTGCCATTCATCGGCAGTTGACAATGATGTGATGGTAGAGCTGAGATTGTGTTGATTGATCACATGATTATACAGCAAATCATCCAGATGTAGACTTATCCCCAAAGTTGCATTTGATACTCATTAGTTTCCTTAGACATACTTGGGGTACCTTACAGGCCTATTAAATGCTGACATGCTCTGAAAAAAATGTATGTCACAAACATGCATGTCCCTTATGGTTTCAATTATTGCCCTTATTAAGAGTATGCCAAAATAGCAGGTTACTGGTGTCCTGTTCCCTTAAATTCATAAGGCGACACTGGAAAGAGTAAATGCTGGTATGTTGTACTCACACATGTATGATTCCCCTGTACTGATTTCACTGCGTTCGCCTACACAAAATAAAACAGAGTAAGAAGTCCCCGGATCTAAAGGACCATTCCCATTATCAAATATTTATTGAATTAAATTACTTGAATTTAATTTATTAAACCAAAATTCCCTTTATTTGCCTTACAATAATTCGCATTCAATATGCTTTCAAGTTTCAACATGAAAATTTATCACAAACATTTTAATAAAGCTAGTGAAAGAAATGTTAAATGTAAATTTTTAGAAGTATCTGCGACTCATGCATGACACGAATATAATTGGTTAAACCACAATAGATATTCTATGTTTTTATTTAAAATTTGTTTATAAAAAATATGCATCCTTATTTTGTAACAACTTCAGAATATATGCACACGACTCTATTATTATGAGATTACTTCCATTAATATTGTTAGAAAATCTGTGATCGACGAATGAAATGGTTGATTCAAGATACATTTAGAACATGTTCAATGCGATAATCTTGAAGAAAAACAAGACATTCAAGAAATTGAAAGAGAAAATTGCCACGATTGTAATGTTTTTGAGACGTCATAGTGCATTCAATGAATTGAATTGAATAAAAATTGTAGGTAATATGAAGAAATATTTGATTTTGTGAAAGGGCCTTTAGCATGAAGGTAGGCTATGCGGATCATACATGTGTAAATGGCCACACACACATGAAGTTATGTTGGGATTTTAAGCTACAACAGGCAATACAATTCCTGAGGAAGGTGAGGTGGCATCTCCAGGTACAAAGGCAAAAGGATCGAAAAATTAACAGACTATTCTACATGAAGTGATAAGTTCAAACAAGTGAAGATGACCGGAGCGTGAGTATATGTGCCAATTTCTGCGAGCCTCAAGTTCTAACTGACTGGCAGGTGACATGCGCCCGAGTGCCATGCAGTCGGCCTTGCACCAAAACAAAATTTCAGCGAAGACAACAATAAATGGTTTCCCCATCGAGGTGTACCACCATAATGATTCCCCTGTCAAACACAATTGCTGTTGTGTCCGGCCTATTCTATCTACTTAGAAATTGTTACATGTTATGTACCACTTTACAAACTACCTCCCACTGCAAGTTAAACCCGGCCAATAAATATGTTCACTGACTTTCAACATGGTCTGTTCCCACACCCGGGTGGCCTGAAAATCTACTTGTGTGGGTGCAACATTACACTCTCTCCCTGGCTGCAGGGCGAACAAACACGGGCCATAAATCATATGCAGTGGTTGAACACAGTTCTACATGGATGTCCAGCATGCATCAATACTCTGGTACCTGTGTTTTACATACCGTGTGGCGTTTACTAGTTACATCACATATTTGCTGATTTTGCACTACACAGTCATACATTTCGCGCGAAGAGGTGTTATTGTTGGCAGCACTGATGTGTAGGCTTACCTCTTTGACCACATTTGATGTGTTTGGTGGTAGCATTTCTTCCCACTCCACCTCATTTTGCGCGATGACATCAGCATTACGGGCATGCAGTAGAACTTCAGCAAGCTGATTCTTGCTTCCAACCAGATGAGCTTGCTGCAGGCTACTTGCATGTTGTGCAACCATACCAAACACTGGTTATCTGTGTGCAGGGTTAATCTTTAGTATTCGAGATAGACTCAGTATTTTTTCATAGATAATATTTCCGCCAAACACTCCCACTCATTGATGTCATACCGGTGCTTGGTTGTGCTGAACATTGCACTAGCATAATTGATTACATGTTTTTTCTCCCTGGTCTCCACTCTGGCATAACATTAAACCTAATCCCACTTGACTGGTCTTTTCGGTTTGTTGCCCTCTACATCAACCATGTGGCCCAGAATATCGATACTGATATTGCCCAGATTGCACTTTGGTATGATGCACATAAGATTGTTAATTGCCAGTCGCTCCAGCACTAGTAACAAATGACTCAGATGCTCCTCCCAACTCTCTGACCACACCAGTACATAATCGAGGTAGGCGAGTGTGAAGTTCTCGATGAGGCTGTTCAACACCTGTACCATCACTGCTTGGACTGTAGCAGGAGTGCACATGAGACCAAAGGGCATTATGAAAAACTGAAGATGTTGGCCATCAGAGGCTGTGAATGTGGTTTTCTTGCAGTCTTTCAGCTTCACTGGCACTTGCCAATACCTGCTTTTGAGCTCGAGGAACGCCATGGCCTGGGCTTGTCTAAGCGATCTGAGAGTTTCCCTGACACTGATATAGGGTGGTAACATGCTATGTGCACTTGGTTCACCTGCCTAAAGTCTACACAGAAACACAGTGTACCATCATGCTTTGGTGCTAGGGAGATTCCTGTGTTTAATTCGCTGTTTGTTGGCTCGATAACAACATAATTTAGCATTTCCTGAATTTGCTGTTTTTGATGTGGGCTTGATGAGGTAAATAACGACAAGTAAAATGTGTACATAGGTTCTTCTTCCACCGATGGTATGACATGCTCACCTACTGTTGTCTGTCAGAGTTCATCATGGGTGGCAAACACATTATGCTGCTCATTGAGGAGACAATGAAAGGCCTCACGATGTTGTGGTGGGATGTCATCAAACTCCATCGACGTGACTGCAGGTGTTGTGACACGTGATGGCAAGTCAAAATTATACACTGTGCACTGATCCTTGTGACCAAAATGCATGTGGCAGGCCAAAGGTTCCACAATGGTGTTTTGTTTGGTCAGACAGATCACTCCTGAAGTGGCATCTTCCCTGATGTTTAGTGTGACTATGGTGATTGTGATTGTTTCTAAGTCCCTGATATGAACAATAATGGTAGCTTGTCCAGGTGCACTGCCTGTGTGGTGGTTAGTTGCAAGGTGAATGATGTGAGTTAACAATGCAATATCGGCTGGATTCACAAAACTAGGCTGCACGAAATAATGTGAAGTGGCTGTACCAATAACTGTGTGACAAGTTTGACAGTTAATGAAAACAATAATGCAGATAAAGAGCGCATGGCTGCAACTGATTTGGTTCACTAGGGTTTGCTGTGGCATCATGTTACTAACACTGCACGGGTCTAGGATATCGGGAAAATCCATTTCATTTAACCCTGATTCCCATTGGAACTTACTGTTTGCTGATTATCATGCAAATGTGGGTTCTTAGGGCATACATTGTTCCAATGATTTTCATTGCCCTTACAATACCACCACGCAGTTGGTGGTGGGTTGTCCCTATCCGTTCTTGCATTGTTCACATTCATGTTTTCACTGTCACTGTTGTCTCTATGGCCAATTTTATAGCTGGTTGAAATTGTTTTTTTTGGTATATATTTATCCCCAGGTTGGCCGAAAGTAACTTATTGACTTATTTTGATGCATGCTGTGTTCAATGACCCTGTGCACAGGTTTCTCGTGGCTCCATCATACGGTGCTGGAGTCGTTGTCGCAACGTAGTTGGTACTGGTTGTGCTCGAGGATGATCGTGGCACACATGAGTTCATCCAACCAGCTGTTCAACAGGGGTATTAATGTGGCACAGTACTCGGGTTACACAGTATCTGCCACTACCTCTAGCTCTTCGCATTCCATGAGCTGAGGGTAGAAGTGCTTTATTAGATGCATTTTGCACATGACAAAAGTGGTGAGCAGCTTGTTATGTTGTTGTACTTCCAACATTAGTCAGTTCTGTACATGAAGCGATGTGCATGCAAATATGTAGCGATACTGACATGTGTAAATAACATAAATCCAATGCATTCGATATTGTGTTATGGATTGCCACCAGTAATATGTTTCCCATTTAGGATGCATGCTCACACAGATAGGCCACTCATCTTCGCAGATGCCATAACACTGGATACGTTCGGTGCATGTCCTCAAAGAAGGCTAGTGGGTCCTCAGTTGGTCGTAAAGCAAAGTTCGGCAGTGATATACATTTTTCTGTGGTGGCAGCATTGCTCGAAGGTTGCATGGATGGTACTGTTGGTTCTGGTTGCCTTCTGATGTCCATTTGCCATGATGATTTAGTTGTTTGTACTGTTGTTGTTGTTGGTGCAGATTGTACAAATGTCACAGTAACTGGCTGAGGAATTTGTTGAAGGTAGGTTGATAGTACTGGGATGATTGGTGGTGTAAGTTTATCGTCAGTCTGATTAGCAAACCTATAAACGCCTTTAGTAAAATTTTACAAGAATGATAAAAAAAACTGTATAATATCTTTGTTTGTAAACAATTAGGAAAGAAAATATTATGTAGTGTTCTGTTAACATGAAGAATTGTATAAATTGAATCATTCTCATTTTACAAATTATTTTGTAACTGTTAGTGGAGTTATGAGGTTTTACTAAAAAAAAATCCTTACTATATGGAGATACAAGGTTTGATAAGTGTTAATATTTTGCATTATATAATGTTGATAACATTAACTTATCACTGGTAAACACCATCAGGGGTGTATTTCAAGGCTCTGATGCCTGCAACACATGGATCACAAGTTTTACATCCTTGCTTGAAATGGCCATAAATTCAGACATAGTCAAAATTTTGAAAACATTTTGAGACAAATAGTGAATTTCAGTTTTTGCCTGCTTCCCTACAAATGGCTACATAGTCCGCTGGAACATTAATCTTTTTACAATTGGTTTTCTATGATTTAGTGCATGGAACCTGCTTCCATTTGTGTATGTCCAACTTCTAAAATCTTTTGTTCTATTGTTACATTCTCGGTCATTGATAGATGCAAAAGTGCAATCGAGAGAGTTATTCCTGTTCTGGTAGCGGCAACCATTATGGTATAATATTAATCTATCAGCATTGTTTCCTAAGGGTAGCTGCGACAAGATGAAGTTGCAAATTCATTTGAACTTAGTAACCCCTCAGTCTCATTCCACGAAAAAAAAAAATTATGCAATAATTGGTTTTCAAATCAAACAGTGAAATCGTGTACCACTAATTTTGTTTTACAGTACAAGCTGGATATGTTTGATTTTGAACACAATAATACTGACTACATATCAATTGTATAAGATCATAGTCTTCATTGGCCTTGTGAGTTTCCTTCTCCAACCACACTATCTTCTTTTGCTGATGATGTTTGTAGCTTTCATTAATATTGCCTGTATTAAATGCTGTAAAAATGCTGCACTCATCTATCTTTGGTTTGAATAGAATTAAACTGTTATCTTAAAACACTTGCATAAATACACAAGAAGAGAGAGAGAGGCATTACTCCTTTGCTTGTGCACCACTCATATTTGTATTTTCGGAACAACTGCAATTTGGTTGGCTAATTGGGCTCTAAAAATAATTTGCTTGATGAATCCCTACAGTAATGGGACTCGACTTTTGCCAATTTCTTCCAAAGATTTTCATTCTTAAGTTTTCAAAAGTTTCTGTCCGACATTCTTGACATTATGTTCACTTGGAATTTCATTGCATGCTCTTATTTTATCTGCCTCGTTTACAGTTTGTTTCATCTCCTTGTCGGGGCCATCTTCTTCATAATTTACTGTTTCTTCATTTTGCCAGTTCAATGCAGCCGATTCTCCAATGCACACAGTATTAAAAAACATCGTTTTGCAAACATGTACTTTGCCATATTTTCATTCAAGTAATATTTACACAAGATTTTCCTTCTAGCATTAATTCCATCATTTCTGCTCTTGCTCTTTTTATAGAACTCCTCTTAGTAAGGAACTTAATGAAGGGTTTCTTCTCTCACCACTGCAATGACCAGAATTTGTTGATATTCTGTTCCCTCTCTGCATCTGTAATAAAACAGAACTGCAGTGCACTATTTTCCTTTCTTTCACAATTATAATGAGGTTTAATTTTGCGTTATTTTCTCCATATATCAAACTGCCATTTCCCATCTTCTGTTAGTTTCTATCCTTTGTATTATTTCACCATTTTCCTTGCTGCTTTCCATTTGTTGATATTCCACTGACACCCATCTATATGGCGATGCTTCCCTCTTCGCCTATTAAACCAATTGATACATTTTGTACTGCATCATATATTGTAGTTGTGTTTGTCTTGTGACTTTTCTGGTTGGATGTTTTATTGTGATACTAGATATGATGCGAGGAGGTTCTAGGTATGAGGTGGTTGTCCACAACCTACCTTGATTTTAATTAAGGGGATCGTTTGATAGTACTGCCCTAAGTCATGACTCAGAGTATGAACTGATTGAGAGTCGTTTGGTCTATGGCCCATGAATCCCTGGAGTCCTCATCAGATTGTGCACCCTTTAAATATGTACAGTGAAAGGCATCACGAAGTTGGTGATACAAGGAAACAAAATTTTTTATGATCAGTTAATTTGGATTTTTTCAATTATTATTTTGATTTTAACTTATATCTGAGAGGAACTTTTATTTTCAAGTCATCTTCTGTAGTATGTTTCTTCTTGGGCTTCACAACCACTGCAGCTAGGCCCAAGGACCCATTTTCACAGGTTACAAATGGTTATCGGTAGACACGACACTGTAGCACCACAGAAACGTGACTTTGTGCTCAGAGTGTAGAATGAAGTCCTAGTGTATTCTTACCTCCTGTCCTGCTGCAGAACAGTTCTCGCTCCTGGCATATCAGGCCATATTTCTTGCTCCTGCCGTCACCATTGCTGTCACTGCATTTTCTCCACCCTCTTTCCTGGGAATGCCATCCTAGTACTTTCCTAGGACTTTCTAGAATAGTGTTATTATGCCTCCCGGTTATTCCATGTGTTATTCGTGACTCGGGCGGTTCTCTTCAGCACAGTCTTTGGCAGATCTGCGATATACACGATCGTTAAAGACCATATAGTGAAGGAATGTAGTTTTTCAATAGGAAGCTAAGCCATTTAATTTTTTAATTTTGTAGTGTGCTAGTGAAGAACTGGTGTGTGTCGACTCAACTAGGCATAGCAACTCCTACGACAACATGGACTCATAGGCTTTTGAATTCCCCACGAAAGGTGCATTGCAAATTATGTTTCCTTGCTTATTTCCCCCTTTTTCACCTTTCTTACAATGTTGAAATGAAAATGCTAATTTTACTTTTTTTTGTGTATGTCTACAGTGGATCCAAATTTTGGACTAAAAGTTTACTTTTCGAGTCGATATCTAGATATTCAACCTTTCCGAAACATCCACTTAAATTCTGTCTCGGCCCACTCTTGCTCTCCTGGCTTCAAAATAGTGAAAAATGTCATGAAGAAATTTTTTAATTTCCAGCTGTTCATCAATGAGTTATATTAAACTTAAATTAATTATGTAGAATTAGAAACAGCGAGATTAATTATAGACTCATATACATTACATAGTATTGTCTAGAACTTTAAAATTGCAGAACCAAACTTAATTTTAAATGCTGGCACTCCCAAAATATTTTAGTAGTTTTTGTATTTTGATTTTAAAATATACATTTTTAATATACTAATATTTTCTTTTTGGAGATGTGTTACTTTTGTAGACTTTGATATTATAAAAGTGTCTGGTATTTCTTAGGAAGTTTGCTCATTTGTTCAATTGCATTTCTGTACCTATTTAATTTACACTACGATCCACGATGCCGCATAAAACTATTAAACTTTCCAAATTAGTTTTGACACCCCTCTTTCCGCATAGTTTTTGAAAGCCCAACTTCCAAATTAATGTACACTCAAGGAGGAAGGTAAATAGTTCTAGTGGTGCTTGTAGACATACAATGAAGAGCCAAAAAAAAACTGGTACACTTACCTAATATCGTATAGGGCCCCGCGAGCACGCAGAAGTGCCGCAAAATGACTTGGCATGGACTCGACTAATGTCTGAAGGTATGCAGAAGGCAATTCACACAATGAATCCTGCAGGGCAGTCCACAAATCCATAGGAGCGCGAGGCGGTGGAGATCTCTTCTGAACAGAACGTTGCAAGGCATCCCAGATATGCTCAATAATATTCATGTCTGGTGATTTAGGTGGCCAATGGAAGTGTCTAAAGTCAGAAGAGTGTTCCAGGAGCCACTTGGTATAAACTTTCGATGTGTGGGGTGTCGCATTGTCCTGCTGGAATTGTCCAAGTCTGTCGGAATGCACAATGGACATGAATGAGTGCAGGTGATCGTATAGGATGCTTACATATCTGTCACCTGTCAGAGAAGTATCTAGATGTATCAGGGGTCCCATTTCACGCCAACTGCACACGCCCCATACAATGACAGAGCCTCCATCAGCTTGAACATTCCCCTGTTGCCACGTAGGATCCATGGATTCATGAGGATGTCTCCATAGCCGTACACTTCCATCCACCCGATACAATTCGAAACGAGACTCGTCAGACCAGGCAACGTGTTTCCAGTCATCAACAGTCTAATAGCGGTGTTGGCGGGCCAGGGCGAGGCATAAAGCTTTATGTCGTGCAGTCAACAACGTTACACAAGTGGGCCTTCGGCTCAATGATGGTCCGTTGAATAGTTCGCAGGCTGGCACTTGTTGATGTCCCAGCATTGAAATCTGTGCCAATTTGAGAAAGGGTTGCACGGCTGTCACGTTTAATGATTCTCGTCAGCCGTCGTTTGTTCCGCTCGTTCACGATCTTTTTCTGGCCGCAGCGATGTCGAAGATTTCATGTTTTACCGGATTCCCGATATTCACGGTACACTTGTGAAATGGTCGTACGCTAAAATCCAAATGTTATCGCTACCTCGGAAATGCTATGTCCCATCTCACGTGCGCCGACTATAACACTTCAAACTCACTTATATATTGATAACCTGCCATTGTAGCAGCAGTAACCGATCTAGCAACTTTGCCATACTCAAGGCACTAGTAATGCAAATATTCCTGTATACTATGTGTCTATTTCAGTTAAATTGGTTTACAGTCTAAATTGAAGTTGCAGAGAGGGTTCGTGCAAAGCGACACTCTCGCACTGACGGTCGGCCCGAATGCTGAAGTCTGACTGGAGGAATGGCATAACACTTGAAAGGTTGACGTTGCTTTCTTACCCTCCCCTAATTAAGTATTAGTTATGTTGGACATAATGATATCAGCAGGTATGTCACTACACTAAACTCTGATTAATAAATGTCAGGCCAGTGTAGGCATTTTATTGTGAAGGTAAGGATACATACATACATTCTGATATTTATTAAAACAAATACAATTTAATGAAGAAACTTAATAAAAGTTTCCTATCGAGAGTTTCGAGAATCTGGCAGATGGGCGAGTCCAAGTGTCCCAAATCTTGGGTTGGACAGGGCCATCCTCCCGAAAGATGTGTGAGTAGCCATGATCGATTTGTAATTTGATAAATGAAAACCCCTATATTTATTTCATATGGTGTTCGAAATCCTTTCCATCGAAACTTGATTTCATTCCACATACTTTTCATTTGTTTGGGATATCCTAGCACTTAGATCTGGGCCAGTAGCCCAAGCGATGTTGCATCATCGGGGGAGATGCTGAGCATCGCAGTGCGAGCTGCCTTGACATTCCCTCCAATGGATGGTGCTCCTGACCGATATGAAATTCGGGGGACACCATGCTGGACTGCATTTTATTCGGCACTAAGAGTTACCTATTGAGGTGAATAAAGCAAGATAATCACTTGAGTCGCATAGTCCATGATGGCAGTACTGGTGTGTTCTGTGTATCTAGCACTTCCTGTCACACACTTAGTTGAGTGTTCTACTTGGCATGGCATCGGAGATGTACGAATGGTCACAAGATAACTCATGAATGGATAGTTCATGTCAAACACCCTCCCCTTAAGTCATCGCTTGCTCTGCAGGCCACGAGATACCCTATTATGCTGTCAGGTGCAACAGGTGGGTGGCAGCTGCAGACGATGGTGCAGCCTCAGCTGGTAGGGGCATTGTAAGTGAGGCATTATGCTTGCTGGTGCTGGCTCATGGCCAAAACTCCAGTGGTGCCGATGAGCTGTGGTGGGGGCATTGCTGTGGTTCTGCTTGGAGCAGCAGGGAGGGGATGTGTACCACTCTGCTGCCATCCCGTCTCCGTTACTACTGCTGCAGTAGCATGGGTGCCTACATGTTTGCAGTGAGTCTGAAGTGGGAGGAGGGTGCCCTGCAATCAGGATGCCGAGGTCTGATACACTCCCCGCCCCATCGCTGTGACGGTTCACCCACGACCTATAAATAGCTGCTGAGTGGCGCCTCTAAAGAATAGCAGAGCAGTTAGGCAGGAAGCTTACATGTGAAGAGAACCTACCCATAGGTGTCTCTGGTGGCCCGCCATCGGTGATGTCTTTGGAGGTGGGTTTCACAATGCGGACATTGTGATGCTGCAGGTTGGCCCAGTTATGTCCACGGTGGTTGCTGTTGATGTGTTGTTTTTGTTGTTGTCTGGCAATGGTGATTCATCTTATCTGTCATTTGCCTCCATTGCAAACGTTATTGGCGTCGAGATTCTGAGCATCGCCGGCAGAAACAGGCACTGGAAGTTGCTCCCAGCAGTCTCTGGGCTCGATGCTACTGATTCGCTGTTTGGGACAGTTGAGGCAGTCTCCTCTCCTTCGGCTCGCCATACACCCTCCTGGTTGGGCATCGTGGTGCTGGGCATCCCGATACTGGCCTCATCGACTGCCAGGTGTAGGTCGTCCCCTGTGGATGGACATTCTCTTTCGGTTGCTTACCTTGATAAGGTATGTCATTAACCCAGCATTTTTACTACTGTGTGTGGTCCGCTGCACTTCGGTGCAAGTCCTGAGCAGTAATTTTTTGTTGAACTGGAGAATTTATGTTCATGCATGTTAATCAATTGTCTGGGTTTTAATCTAAGAAGTTACCATCTGATCGCTGGGACCTACCTCGCAATGTAGCATGCCTGCATGTCTTGCGTGAACTGCATTGTAATTTCGCGGCACTGCTGCATTGCTACGCAGTCCTCCGCTTCAATCGTACTCTCTGACTGAGAACAAGCGAACTCACCTGGCAGTGGCAGCTCATGGCCCTGCAATATTGTAGTAAGTGACTGACCTGTGGCAAGGTTGATACACTTCCTATTGGTGAATAGGGCTGCTGGCAGGTGTTCTTCCCAGGTTGCATGGAATTTACTTATCTGCAGGCACAACTGTATCTTGAACTCTTGATTTAGAAGCTCCTGCTTGTGAATGCAAGCCATTTTCTATTAGGAGAACTCTAGGATACCCCCAAAAGGGATATAAGTCGGTCTCCAAGACATGGGCAATGTTACACGCTTGTGCACTGGAGACCAAGTAGGCCCCTGTTCACCTTGAAAAGGAGTCACTTCCTACTAGTATGAAGCATTTGTTGGCTTATGTGCATGGATACGGCCCCATAAGGTCAAGCGAGACAGTTTAAAAATGCTCGGTTATAACCGGTGACTGTTGTTGCATCACACCGTAGATACGGTGGCTTTTGAAGTGGGTACATGGTACACACTCGCACACATACTGACATACAACACCGCTGGCTCCTAGCGAGTGTAAGTGTGCCTACATGTCCCTCACTGTCTTTAGAGCTCCTGGGTCGCCTGAAAATTGGCTTATGTTCTCAAGATGTAACAATAGCGGCCACATGGGCTTTGGTTCGGACAGGCAATATGGTGCTTCCAGTAGGTGGAGATGTTCTTCTAGGCATGCAGCTTACACTAGCCACCATTCCCCCTCGTATTGTTTGTATTCCATCGGCCTGCACTGTCTTTAGGGGCACTGGTTTTGAGCTACCTCTGCCTGCGCTCTGAGTTCGTCCAGCTTGAATTTGATTCCTGTTTGCATCTCTATCGCATTGCAGCTTGCTGCATCCTCAACATGTGTTCGGTGGTCAGCTTATGTAAGGGGAAGGTCATCCCACTCATTCTCATCAACCACTACAGTTTCGCCCGGCGAGCATGCCAGTTTATCGGCTGACTGGTTTTTGGTACCAGGGACATCCTGTACTTCAAAAATGCACGATTGTAGGCAAAACCCAGAGCTATAGCTTGATGAATGCCTGCCTCATAAAGTTCAGCCACACGATAGGCAGTGGCTATCCATCCAGAATGTAAAGCAATAGTACTCTAAGAAGACTCGGTACTTACCTTTCACACCCTACACTATGGCCAGGAACTCGTGCTAGTTCACATCGTACCTATGCTCTATTGGTCCAAATTTCACACTGCTGGTTGGTACGCGTGGGGATTGTCATCAACCCAGGCAGTGCGGCTGTTGTGGTTGAGGCCACGTGAAGCCAGTTGGTGCCAGTGGTGTCGGAGGTGACACCCATAGTGTTGTTTCATGTGGAATTTCAGTGGAATTCTCCAATGGACTAACATAGTAACTACTTATCACCGCACATGCAGTTCGTATGCATGGCACTGTCAGTTTCAGTACTGGAACGCACTGAACAGAGCGATAATTGCCAGCTGCGACATTTAGAATGTCCTGGCCTTTTGCCCACTGCTAGTGTGTGATACGCCCACAGTTTTTGCACACCACTGTGTCAGTACTCCCCTGTTAATGCTGGTCTTGATAACATCGACGAGGAGGGAGCGTTTCTCCCGTGATAAGGTCTGTGGGAAATGAGTGAACTGGTATCAATGTCTGGGTGCAGTTGCTACACAGAACATGTCCGTTTCTGTCATTTGTTGCCCACTCGTTAATGGTAAGTAACTCGATGAGATAAGTTTTGGTGTAATTTGCATACTGAGTTGTCCCTTGACCGATGCCTTTACAATGGTGCTGTTTCGCACACAGTCGTTCCCGAAAATGTTGTGCCATTGGTTCGAGAAATAGTTCTGTTTGTGTTTGCTGGTGACAATTGCACACACAGCTGCTGGTTACAGGGTCGATGGTACTCTTGACTGCTCGCGTTCTAGTGAAATCGATGGACAGAGATGTCTCCTTGCAGGCAGTTGTACAACTCAATGTGTGTCTAATTTTGCAGTTGGACTGGCAGATGTCGTCCTCGAGATATATCACGTTGTTTGGCTTGTGGTGGCTTGTGGTGGGCACCATGTGTCGCGAAACAAGTTGGAAACGAGAAGGGGATGCACACATTTTAGGCTGAGTGTTTTGATTGTCGGTTTGTGATGTACCAGTTCATATTGAACTTGCCCCTGTCCTCATGGACCATGTAGTTCGAGATATTGGCTGTCATTCTGACAGCATATTACAATGTGGTCGCTGACACGCCTCCATTTGTGCCTGTGCTTTAGGGGGAGTAAACCGGTTCGGCCGGAAGGGTTGGGTGTGACCATGCTCTCATGCACCCGGCAAGGGCTATCACCTGGCTGTCTATCATTTCCTGTGTCCCACAAAGACGGCCTTTAGGCAGAGTCTTCGTCCAACACTCGCTGATGTCCCAAAATGGCGAAAAGGTCTGGAAATTAATTTGGGAAGTTAGTTGATCCGAAATGTATTTAACTTATTTCAAGGCTTTTACGATGTATGTACTTTGACAGAGTACATTATACAAAGAACACTATAAATTACAAAGTATACCCTTTGACATCATTGAAAGTTATCAATATTTTACAAGTTGCTACAAATGACAAACATCACTCTGAGATGCATTGGGATGTAAAACAATTGAAAAGAAAATTACACAGAATGACGAAGTTATTTTTTAATGTAGTGAGGCATCAGACAAATATTTAAAATTTTGACAAGTTACACAGTTACTCTGAAAAGTCGCAGGAAATAAAACACAAGTAAGTTGACCCTGCTCAATGCACTTTATGTGCATACATAAAAAAATGTTGCACTGTTATAATACAAAAATAACCCCGCAAGTAAGGCGAGTCAATTCGATGGGGGTTAATGAATTGTAAATAGCTCGATAAGTTGGGGAAGATTTTTGATGGGAGGGGGTTCCAGGGACGAAGTGATTTCCCAAATTTACCTTGATTTTAATTAAAGAGGTCATATGATAGTATTGACTGGCACTATAATTCAGAGCATGAGTTAATTGAGTTTCGTTATGTCGATGGCCTCTGGGTCCCTGGAGTCCTCATCAGTTCTGGTGGTACTTGTAGATGTAGAAAGAGCAGGTGATCTACAAATGCCTACCTGACTCTAAAATTATATATTGATGAGATTGTCAGCCATCTCACATGCTTTCACTAGAATACTTACTATGCTGCAAGTGGGTTCAGCACCCTAAAATCCCAGGAGGGTTGTGCGAGAAAAGAAACACAAGTATGTTATAAACTTGTTTACTTGTTCTCTTTAGGTACATGCATGTGCTCTTGAAAAGTACAACACATCTTAAGCATACTTGGCACTCAGTGTGCCGATTACCGAAATATAATTACGAAGCTTGAGCCGTATACACTGAGGCGACAAAAGGCATGGGATACCTCCTAATATCGTGTTGGACCTCCTTTTGCCCGGTGAAGTGCAGCAACTTGACGTAGCATGAACTCAACAAGTCGTTGGAAGTCCCCGGCAGGAATATCGAGCCATTCTGCCTCTATTGACGTCCAGAATTGCGAAAGTGTTGCCGGTTCAGGATTCTGTGCACGAATGGACCTCTCGACGATGTCCCATAAATGTTAGATAGGATTCATGTCGGGCGATATTGGTGGCCAAATCATTCGCTGGAATTGTCCAGAATGTTCTGCAAACCAATCGCGAACAATTGGGGTCAGGTGACATGGCGCATTGTCATCCATAAAAAGTCCATCGTTGTGTGGGTACACGAAGTCCATGAATGGCCACAGGTGGTCTCCAAGTAGCTGAACATAACCCTTTCCAGTCAATGATCGGTTCAGTTGGACCAGAGGACCCAGTCCATTCCATGTAAAAACAGCCCACACCATTATGGAGCCACCACCAGCTTCCACAGTTCCTTGTTGACAACTTGGGTCCATGGATTCGTGGGGTCTGCGCCACACTCATACCCTACCATCAGCTCTTACCATCTGAAATCGAGATTCATCTGACCAAGGCACGGTTTTCCAGTCGTCTAGGGTCCAACCGATATGGTCACGAGCCCAGGAGAGGCGCTGCAGGCGATGTCGTGCTGTTAGTAAAGGCTCTCGAGTCGGTCTTCTGCTGGCATAGCCCAGTACAGCCAAAGTTGGCCGCACTGTCCTAACGGACACGTCCGTCGTACGTCCCACATTGATTCCTGCAGTTTTTTCAAGCAGTGTTGCTTGTCTGTTAAGACTGACCATTCTGCACACACGTCGTTTGTCTCGGTCATTAAGTGCAGGCAGTCAGCCACTGCGTTGTCCATGGTGGAAGGTTATGTCTGAAATTATGTATTCTCGGCACAATCTTGACACTGTGGATCTCGGAATGTTGAATTCCCTAACCATTTCCGAAATGGAATGTCCCATGCGTCTAGCTCCAACTACCATTCCGCGTTCAAAGACTGTTAATTCCCGTCGTGCGGCCATATTCACGTCAGACACCTTTTCACATGAATCTATTGAATACAAAGGAAAGCCCAACCAATGCAGTACCCATTTATACATTCTGTATGCTACACTACTGCCATCTGTATATTTGCATATAAAATACTATCCCATGACTTTTGTCACCTCAGTGTACAATGTAACTGTGATTCGCGACGTGCTACACTCTGGATAGTGTCATGGTGGACAGGCAGTCCACCCCTCAGCACTAGTAATGCAAGTGTTCTGGTATATTAGTGTCTATTTCAGTTAAAATTGTTTACATCCCAAATTGATGGTGCCGAAGGGGGTCGTGCAGAGTGACAATTTCGCTCTGTCGGTCGGCCCGAGTGCGAAAGTCTGACTGACCTTGCCGAAAGCCAGTACCAAAAATGCATGAAAATTACATTGAGCCTTCTTACAACTTTATTTATACAAAACCATTTCACACATGAATGGTTGGGATAGGTGACATTCCTACCCCTAATTAAGTGGTAATTATGTTGGATGCTATGACATCAGCGGATATGTCACTACATTAAAATCTTTGATAACTAAATGTGAGGCCAGTTTAGGCAGTCTGCTGTGAAGTTTAGGATACATAAATTTAACCCGGACATTAATTTTAACAAGTACAAATTTTAATTTAATAAGAAACTTAATAAAGGTCACCTATCTCGAGGTTTAAGCATCTAACCGATGTGCGAGTTCAATTTTCCCAACTCCATTACCAGTTCATCCTCCCAAAACAGGTGTGGGTAGCCATGCATAATTTAAAAAATGGTAAAATTTAAACACTTTATTATTTTCACATTGGATTCGTAGCCTTTTTCAAGAACACTGGATTTTATTCCACAGGTTTTTCACTTCTTTGAGGTATCGTAGCACTTATCCCAAGGCCATTAGCCCAGACGATGTTGCATCATCGGGAAAGACACAGGGTTTCGTGGTGCGAGCTCCCCTAAGTTCTCTCCAATGAATGGTGCACCTGATTGCCATTACATTATGGGGGAAAACTATGCTGGATCGGTTTTTATTTGGCACCAAGAGTTACCTCATGAGGTGAATAAAACGAGATTGTCACATGAGTCGTGTGTTCCATGATGGCGAGGTGGGTGTGCTCCATTCTCGCCGGCACTCCATGTCGCGCTATTGGTCGAGTGTTTGACTTGGTAAAATGTTTGGTCAGGTTGAGTTTTCAACTGTGGATGTACAAATTGTCACAAGGGCCCACCTGAATGCATGTTGTTCTGATACTAAAGGCAGGGCATGATTATCATCAAAATGTGTGTTTTCTTTATGTATGGATAATGTGACTACATGACTTCCATTATGTCTATCATCCAGAAGCACTGAAGTGAATTCACTCTGTAGCATTCTTTCATTCTGAGTGATAGTGACTATGGAATTATTTTGAACATAATAACTGCCTGTTACAATATTCTAACTCAATTTCAAAATTCTGAATACTGCAAAAATTAATGGTAGCTGCACATGCACTGTTGTCTTTGAATTTACCAAGTCCTTTGTTTTGTAATTACTTACCTGTTCATTCTGAGTCTGTAGTTGTGTAACATTTTCATTGTTTGTGATTTATTTACCAACAATGTAGAAATCATCGTTTAATTTTTTTATGTACATGCATCCGAAAAACTTGGTAGGTCTCCATCTGTGTTTATAATGAAGGTTCCAGTATTTTCGAGAATTTTTGTCAATTTTTATTAACATGATTAATCTCTAAATTCATCTTAACTCTTGACCTGCTGGAACAAAGAGCAAATATTTATAGCTATTGAGTATTAAATAATCACCATTACCTTTAAAGTATGTATGACTGGAAAAATTCGGTAACATTGCAAGTACAATATATCCTTAATACTGGTTGTAACAATATGAATACCTAATAAGCCCTTTGCTTATTTTCATTGTCAGGTAATAAATACTTCTTTCGAAACAGGAGTATTCCCAGAAAAACTCAAATTTTCAATAGTAAAACCATTATATAAAAAGAGTGATAAATGTTCCCCATCAAATTATCGACCCATTTCGCTTATCTCAGCACTTGGGAAAATCATAGAACATTTATATACAACAGATGTTCTTATTATATCGAATAACTTTACAACTAATTCACAGTTTGATTCAGAGCTTGTAGATTAACTTATGAAGGTATATTTAATATATCGTCAACAATTTTAAAAGTTTTTGATAATAAAAAGATATATGGGTTTTTCTTTACGACTTAACAAAAGCTTTCAATGCAATAATCATAACACTATTGTTATGTACTAAAACGCCCTTTGATAGCGCTAGTGTCGCGGAGTTGTGTGAAACTCTTGATAGCGCGAGTGTCGCAGAGTTGTGTAAAACCTCTGTGGTGACTTGATGTTCAACTGGATCTTGCTCATATCAACAGTATGTTATGAAATGTGCTATGATTGTCGTAGTTATGTAAATTCAAGACATAATATAAAAATATATTCTCTGTGATATCAATTGTTGTGTTCGTGTATCATTTAATCTCCAAGACACAACAACTATGCTCAAAAATTAACTTTTTGTGATGTTGAGAGAACAGCTTTATCATGGTCTGCATCTCACTTGTCAAATAGAATTCATCTGGTTGCAATAAATTCAGATGGTATAAACACAAGTCTCCAAAAAAGGTTTGGTCAAAAATTGTGTTTCCTAAGATTCCATACTTGGACCTTTATTATTTTTAAATATACCGAATGATTCACAAGGAGTTACCACCATTCACATGGCTTTTTCTTTACATCATTTGCAGCAAAATATGTCATATAAATTGGGCCATTTCCCCAGTATTTACAGAGTAATCGAAACATTTGAATAAAGACTATTAAAATAATAACCCTTTTAGAAGTAAATACAGTGATGTATTATAAGACTATATTGTTTACAGTTGAGCATCACAATTGCGTCAAACAAGCTTACAAAATATGTTCAAAAATATTTCCGTCTACTTCCATACACTTGTCCTCGTGCTTATGAAATACATTTGATGCTTTACTGAGATGCACACAGCTGTCTTTGGTGCCAGTAGTGGCATGCATGTTCTGCACAACTAGTTCCTCACCTGTTTGTACAGTCATTTGGTAAACAATATCATTCATCCATACCCATATGCAATTAATCTAGTGGCGATCGAGGAGGCCATGGGCAGAAAACAGCCTCATCCTATCCATCTCTAATGGAAATACACATTTAATTGTTCAACCACAGAACAGTGGAAGTGAGGAGATGCATCATTATGCTGGAAGATCATATGATGACTCACTGCTAACAGAATATCCCCAAGTAACTGCTGAAGTTCTTCTCGCAAAAATTGCAGATACGCTACACCAGTCAAGTGTCCCAGGAAAGTGAATGTCCCAATCAGCTGATCGTATAGGACTCTACACCACACATTAATACTGAAACTATGTTGAACCCTTCTTTCCACTGTAGAGTGGGTATTAACATCCGTTGGCTAAGTGGTGTTGGGTTAAGGGAAGTTTTGAGGGGTGGTGGAAAACATTGTTAGATGGTTTGACCATATGTATAACCGCCAGACACCATTGGCAGGCAGTGCCAACAGTTGCTGCTGGTGATGATCTCAGGGTACGGTGGGCCATTCGCTCGGAAGTACGAAATCTCTCGGTGAAATGTTGGAAGAGCCCCTCACTCCTGATACTTCAATGGAACATACTGTAGGCCCATTCACGCTAAACCACATGCGTTAAACTGTAAAAGCTCTTAGTTGAGCATACTGGCTATTAAGTAATTTACGTGAAACTGAGTGAAGACAGGTTATAGAGGGCACTTACCCCGAAACGCTCGATGCCAGTTCTTGAAATAAAATATTTTAAGACTAAAAACTTGCATGTAATACTCTTGTACAGAAACAGTTTCATAATTCTAGTTATACACTTTATATGGACTCTGGCCTGCGGCACGCCAGATAGGCAAAACTACAGAAAATACCTATTTGTACATAAAAGTGAATTATTTGTGTATTAAGCTTCCCCAGGCGATACTATTCCCAGGGAAGAAGGGGTGGCATCTCCGTGTGCAAAAATAACAGATTCCAGTATGTTACATTAGACTATTGCAGTTAAATGTGACTGGCGCGAAGACGTGAAGACACCGGAAGCGCGACACAGTGCATGGCGACCCCTTGAGATGCTCGATGGCGACTGAATCTAGCAAGCTCGCGAGACGTGGACTATGGTGGCACGTGGCTCATCCTACAATACTTTATGTTGAACTAAAACACTTGCACAACTAAATGGACACAAACATTTGTATAAAACATGAATAAATAAATATATAATATTACACTGCGTATGAACAAATACAATTTAAATGTGGAAGGCATGAAATGAGGGTAAAACAACTAAGGTGAAAAATGTGTGAATTTTCAAAATAAATGTAATTAAAGCACTGAACCCCTTATAGAGGTGTCTTTGAACATCCGCATGCCTGGTGTGTATTTGTTTTGCTTTGAATTATTTGATCTGAAATGGCCCTATATTTAATGTGTACTGAGTCCATCATAAAGCACCTTCACCTGCCTGTAGGGGGGTGGGGGTGGTGTGAAGTTGTATGGCACTACTCTGCGCTCTCCTGCTCTCGCACTACACTGCACATGGCACTGCGCTGTGTACTGAGGGCATACTGGTGCCTGTTTATGTGGTGGGCGCGAGGTTTGTCAAATGGTCTGGAAAGCAGGATGCTTTCCTGCATCTAACACCCTCATCCTGTTGGGAATGTTCGTATCCCGCTAGTATTCAGGTGCTACAGGGACTGGCCAATTCCCACGACGTCGTTGCCCCAGGGTGTATGGGGCCCTTGAGAGGCCTGAATGGTGCTGGTGCCTTTGGTGGCCTGCTGCAATGTGGGATGCAGTCTCATTACAACAGGTCAGGCACGCCCATGGTGGTTGATGTACCTGGTGTGAGCATCAGAAGGGGGTTGGTAGAAAAGCTGGGTGCTTCGCTGTTCTTGTTGCCACTATCACTGCTCCTGCTGATGCTGCTGCTCTACCGATCCCATTCTGCCGATAGTGACCGGGGCTGGCATTAACTGAGGTGGGTTGAACAAGTGGTGGTGACCCTTCGGCTGGTGGCAGCATTCCTACTGTGGCACTGTCTAGGTGCATCGTCCCATCGCCTGCGGTAAACAGCTCTGGAAGCCATCCTGATGCAGTCGACAGTGCATCAGGAGGTCCTGGGATGTCACCTTTAGAGGTTTTGATGAGGGGGTGGGTGCCCTCATTGGGGTTGGGGCCTCGACGCCAGGCATCTTTATGTGGGCAGGCCATGGTATACTGCCTCGTCTTGCTTATGCTGGCGGTATGCCTAGGATGGCATTGATGTTGGAACCTTGGCACCAGGTGTCACTGGGCCATCCGAGATTATGGGACTCCTGCCTCGACGATCCCTGAGGGGAGCCTGGATGATGGGATTTGTCAGGCATGTGAGCCCCTGTAGGTGCTCCTCGAAGGAAAGTGCTGATGCAAATTCCTCCTGTGTGGGTGGTCGGTGGACCATGACTTAGGGGCCACCATAATGGGGCATCTGGACACCTGGTGCAGAATCATCGTTGACATCACCTTGTTTTTGCCGCAGTTCATCCTGATGCACGTTGATAGTCTTTCTGCCCAGCCAGACCAGGTAGGTGGTGGGTTCGATGGCTCATGCAATCACGTGCATCCTGCTCGATTTTGCTGCAAAGCCCACACACAAGTCTCTGTGGACTGTGCACTGCGGTTACACAGATGTAGATTGGCTGACCAGGACTTTGTTGAGGTGGTGGTCGCCATGTGGTTGGCAACACCCTGTGGTTTATTCTGGCTGGTTAGTACTTATCTCTTGGAGCTCCTCCCAATACCATTCAGGTAGGGTATCACTGCTGATTGGGTCACCTCTTCCTTCTGCCCACGGGCAGTGAAACTCACCAGGCAGGGTGAGGTTGTTTCCCAGCAGGACGTCAGGTGACTTGCCAGTCCAGTGGAAGTGTTGATGTGCTGATGGAAGGTGAAGAGGCGGCGGGCCGATGGTCGGCCAAGGTGATGTGTCGTCGCCTACACTGAGCCACAGCTGGGTCTCGAGCTCCTGGTGGCCATCTTCAGGTGTCGCACTCGCCAACAGGTACAATATTCGCGCAACTTCCTGCTGGTAAATTATGTACCATTATCGGTAAGCAGGTCCTGCAGATATCCTCACCTGGGGAAGAAGTCGGTCTGCAGGACCTTGCCAACACTCGTGGCTCGTGCGCTACTGATAGGATATACCTCGACCCACTTGAAGTAATTATCAGTGACCATGACGATGAATCTCTTCTCCCCTGAGGACCTGGGGTAGGGCCCCATGATATCAAGGGACACTATCTCGAAGGGCTGTACCCCGTCAGCTCATTATGCTTTGAATTTTTTGCTCTTAACACACTGTTGCATACACCTGCATGCTTACCTGGTTAGTCCGAATTGTTTGATCCATCCCCACGTGTCCTGCTATGTTGCTATTGTGCACACATCTGTGTACCTGCTGTCTAACACTGGTGGAAACAAACAGTCTCCACACATCATGGTTACTGGGTGAACCTGTTTCTAAATGGCAATATTTTACGTGCCAACCCTCGACAGCCTGTTGGGCGCAACGGTATTTCTGTTCCAGAGTTACTGCGCACTCGAGCTGCGGTTATACAATGTCACAGTATAGATAAAATATAATGAGGTCATTGTTAGTGGCATTGATCTGGAGAAGTCTTACCTCCCTTAGTGGTTCCTGTGTTGTTGTTGGCAATATCTCCTCCCACTCTGAGTCGTCCTGCACCACGATTTCTGTGCATGGTGATCTGGACAGTGTGATGCTTCATGGTTTTCGCTGACATGCTCCACGATGAAGTCGTAAGCTTGAAGAGGCAATGCTCACCGGTTCAGCTTCCTGAGTGCCTCGTGTAAGGTGTGGAGCCATACTAAGCAGCAGTTGTCGGTGCGAAACGTGAAGTGCTGGTACTCCAAGCATGCTCGATACTTCTTGATGGACCATACCACGACCAAGCATTCATGTTCGTTAACGTCGTACCTCCACTCAGTTTGTCGGAACTTGACATTAGCGAAGTCGATGACATGGCATTCGCCATAGTCACTGCACTTGGAAGAGCACTGCACCGAGTCCTTCTGGGCTGGAATTGATCTGCAGGTAGAGGGATTTTGTACCATTGTATTAAGCCAAGGTCATGCACACTCGGAAATGTGTCTTGATTTGCTGGAAGGCGTCGTCAGCAGGGCCATCCCATTGAAACTGCTACTGGGGTGACAGCAGGTCTGTGAGTGGTGCGGTGTTGACAGCAAATTCCTGGATGTACTCCCAGAACCAGTTTATTAGCCCAAAGATCTTCTGGAGCTCATTGTGCGTACATGGTGGAGGGTACTCGTTAATTATTCACAGTTGTTCGGGGTTCGGTTTGTTGCCATCCTCGTCGGCGACATGCCCCAGGAAGTCGATGTTTGTCTTCCCGAGGTGGCATTTGGCAGTTGTGCACATGAGGCCATTGATGACTAACCTCTCGAGCAGAAGTGAAAGGTGGTGTAAGTGCTCCTTCGAACTTGCTGACTATATCACCATGTCGTACACTTAGGCGAGTGTGATTTTGCCGATGAGGCCATCCAACACTCTGACCATGATCGACCGGAAGGTGGCCAGTGCACACTTCAGTCCGAACAGCATGGCACAAAACTGAAAACGACTGCCATCAGGGGCCATGAAACTGTCTTGCCAAGGTCTTCGAGCATGATGGGCACTACCAATAGCCATTCTTGAGGTCAATGTTTGACATGACCTTGACTTGTCTTAAGAAACTGAGGGCATATTTTATGCTGATGTATAGTATTAATGCACTACATTTCACTTAATTCACTGGCCGAAAATATACTCAAAACATCCATGTGCCGTCTTTTTTAGGTGCCAGTGTTATGGCGGAATTGAAGTCAATGTTTGTTGTTTCAATAACACTGTCATTGAAAATTTTTTGAATTTGTTGTTTAATGAATTGTGCTTGATGCAGTAAATAACTGAGTGGCAGAGTGTATATACGCCTGTCTCGCATAAGCAGTATACATGCTCAGCTACCGAGGTTTGACGAAGAGCATCATGTGTTGCAAACACGTTTCGACACTCGTCAAGGAGCCTCTGAAAAGCTGCCTGGTGTTCGGGTGGTATATTGTTGTCAAAGTCAACTAGTGAAACAGCTGGTACTGTATTGACTGGTCCCCTGTCAATGTTATATACTGTGTTTCACTCCTTTAGGCCGAAATTAATGTGATGTGCCACAGGTTCAGCTATGGCATTATACTCACTAAGCCATGTTACTTCAAGGATGGCATCTTCCCTAATGTCCAGGGTAACAACTGCAGTGGTTATTGTTTCTATGTCACACATGCGAACTGCCATTGTGGCTTGAAATAGTGCAGTGTTGGTATGCTGCTAAACGAATTATTAGAGCGGCTGGAGTTATATCGGAAGGATGTACAAAAATTAGGCTAATTGCAGTTGTGGGAGGCAGCAGTGTCTCTTACAGTGTGACAATGATGACCATTAATAAACACTAAGGTGCGAATGAACATTAGAATGACTGCTACTAACCTGGATAATTAGTTCTTGTTGCTGTGTCAAGTGGATAACGTTGTCCGGAACTCTGGTGTCGGGAACTTCTGGCTCCTTTACAAATGTTTCCCGTTTCCGAGAATGCTGCTTGCATGACTATTTGTTTGAGGTTGGGATTGTTAGGGCATGCACTGTGCCAATGGCATTCTTAACCATCACACTGATGGCACTGTTTGGTGGAGGTTGGAAGCTATCCCTATTCAAGGGCTGTATGCAGAGATATTCATTTTCTTGTTCTTCAAGGCTTCCTTTAAGAAGGAAGGCCGTGCTCCTTTTCTTAAAGTACCATGCAGAGACGCAAAAAGGCTTGGTCGCTCCTTTCCTTACCGAAGGAAAGGCTTGTCTCGTCCTTTTGGAGAGGAAGACGATCGTGTACCGAAGATACACAAACTTTAGTGACGTAATAGAAACGTCATAGTTAACAGCCAATAAGAAGAAGTGCAATATTTGGTGTATCTTATTGTTCTTATGTAGTCTATGGTAATGGTATATTGTTTTGATCTGAAAAATGGCATCAGCTGGAAAGTTTGAGCATTAATAAATAATGAACGAAGCATTTTATTTGGACTCGTTCTTTGCCTTTTGCTACTGTTTATTGCCTTACCTCCCACCCTATCTGTACTACACCTATGGCCATGCGGGTGCCACAACCCCATAGTTCCACATACCCACACACATTACATTATTCGTCTCCATCCCCTTTTCCGAGTATATAATTTCATTTTAATTCAAGTTACAGTAATTTCTATGGTAGTGCGGGCGCCTTAGTCCTGCAGGGCACAACGCCCACATTTTAGAAATTACTTCAGTATACTTTTTTTTATTGCAGACCACTACATTACCTTTCCTGTTTTATTCTCCGTAAGTAATGTCCTTTTTCATAACTACTTGGCTTTATTCCATATTCTGTTCCCATAAGATTTTATAACCCTGGTTTCTTCCCTAGACTAGTATCCGAGTAATTTTCATTCTCACTGGTATAGTTCTTATAATTTTGTTCGTTCCTTTGAGGGTTTTTGATAATTTTCCCCCTCTGCAGTGTTACTCATCCTTGTTTATTTCTGTAAAAGTTCAATTGTATATCCAGAACGTCCGTTTCTGTGGAAGAACGAAGTTTTCGTTGACACACATCTACTCTGTATTGACTGTTNGCACTGTACTTAGGGCTTCCGTTTGGTTATAAGTTCGACTTCGAAGAAAAGTAAGATCTCTGCATACGGCCCTAAGGGCCATATGCAGAGATATTCCTTTTCTTGTTTTTCAAGACTTCCTTCCAGAAGGAAGGCCGCTCTCCTTTTCTTAAAGTATCGTGCAGAAACGCAAAAAGGCTTGGTAGCTTCTTTCCTTACCGAAGGAAAGGCTTGTCTCGTCCTTTTCGCAAGGAAGGCCGATAGTGTACCGAAGAAACACGAACTTTAGTGACATCATGGAAACGTCATAGTTAACAGCCAATAGGAAGAAGTGCAATATTTGGAGTACCTAATTGTTCTTATGTAGTCTATGGTAATGATATATTGTTTTGATCTGAAAAATGGCATCAGGTGGGAAGTTTGAGCGTTTTTTAAATAATGAAAGAAGCATTTTATTTGGGCTCGTTCGTACTTATGCGAACATAATCGAAAATAAGAAAACTGATCACAGTAACCTGACTGCCAAAAAGGAGGTATGGGTCCAAATAGAATGCCCATTCAACAAGGTAAGGAAGTATTGCATTTTAGTTCATTTGTTTGATACGCAGTATCATCTGTAATATAAATATAAACCCTTACAGACAATGGTAAACAGTGCATTGCTTGTACTTACGTGTGTTATGGAAATGTTCCATGATATGTTAACCATTTTTGTATGTTTCTATATATTAATACAGGATAATAGTAGCTGTTTGCGTATTCATACCACAGCAAGGTTAGATCAGTACTCTAAAGCGAATGGTTTGCAATAACATCTGAAAGTAAGCAAATTGTAGCTACATTTTTCAACCGAAATACATGTGAATGTCAAAGACAACCTCAATGTGTTGGCATAAGCAACCTGGAAATAATGGGCGAATATGTATTATTACAATGCTGACATGTTAATTATGAATGAAAAAGTAATTTGACAGGATCTTATGAGTTGTAGGTATACAATTAGGCACAGTGAGAGAAGTATGTTTGCATCATGTAAGAAACCTTTGTTGCATGACAAATAATGTATATTGTACATTACAATGTACATTAGTATTATTATTATTATTATTTGTGTACTATCCAATTGAGCACATACTTGCCAAATGTTTGCTAAAGCTGGGGCTACAATTGATTTAGCACAGAAAATAGCACACAGACAGTTCTGTGTGTAAGTTACGTTAAGTGATAATTGAAACAGAGTTATGTATTGTTTGTATGTTGTCTGCCCTCCAAATTATTGTATGTAATAACTGTTTTCAAGTAATGTACGTTTTGTTACACTTTGCAGCGTACCACTACCCAGCTGAAGAAATGCTGGGACAAAAACAAAACCAAGTGGAAGAAAACCCTTGTTCTTGCCACAAGACAGCAAATGGCCACTGCGGGAGGACCTTTTGTAAACGATCCTGTCACAGATCCAGAGCTGGAAATAGCTTTGGGTGGCATACTATATTGCGTGGATGATGCGGTAGACTGTGACACAATAGTTTCTGCAGAAGGTGACGCTTGTGTAGAAACTATTATGCCACAGTCTAGAGAGGAAGGCTGCATCTCTAATGCCTATGAATTTACTTCTGGCAAATCGCTGGTGGTGAGTGCACCAGAAGAGGCCTCTCGTAGCATTATTCCACCAACACCTGTATCTGGTTCACATACTAGGTAAAGCTCTAGACGTATACCAACCATAGATGTGGAGTTGGAATGTAGGGTTTCAAACCTTGAGAGTTCAGACAGACGTGCACGAAAAGTCCTAGCAATGCAACATGCTGAAAACAGGCTTCGAATGTGGACAAACAAGGCATTGGCAGATGCTGAAGAACAGCATCTTGCAAATGAACAAGCAGAGGCTGCTCGGGCAGTGCAACGTGAGGAATGGGTAATTCGATGCAGATTGCGAGCAGAAGAGCGCAGGGAAGAGCTTCATGCGCAGCAGATGCGACATGCTAAGGGACTGCACGAGCTGCGCAAGAAACTCCTCACAGAAACAAATAATGATGTATTGTAGAAACAACTTGTGAAGTTGTTTTTATGATTCAACATTGTATGCATGCTTGTGACATGGTTATAGGCCTCCTGGGGAACTCTCCATGTAAAAAAAGAGTAATGCATTGCATGCTGTACATCCAGATGTTTACCACCAGTGGAAGATCTCTAAGGTGATGTGGAAACTGGCACAGAATGGATAACCATAATCAGGTAAGTGCTTTCTTGTTTCATTTTAAGTTATTAAATGTGCATGACAGGAATTTCACAAGCTCTTTGAATGCTATATATATATATATATATATATATATATATATATAACTTTAAAATTCTATAGATCCCATATGAGCCATCACAGCTCAGGTGACATGGAGCAGGTTAATATAATACACTATACACACATAACATAGTTAACGATAAATCAAACCATACACACAAAAAATAAAAGGTTTTCCAACAAAATAATCCAATTGATAAAACATGAAAAAAAAAATTTGTGGGTGTAACCAATTGTAACCCTAATTCAATGCAACGTAAATATACGTGCAGCATTCTCTACTGGGGCGTTCTCATTATATCTTTTGTATATGTCTGTTCATTCCATGTTGTATATACTTCTTTTATCCTATTCCATTTGTTTTGAGTGTTACATTTAGGCTATAATTGTACTATTATCTGTACTATATTCTTGTTTCAGTTGTCCATTTTTCCACCTTGTGTACATGGCGTGTCCTCAGGAAGCATTTATATATTTATGTATAACTAGTAGATATCCCTTTATATATGAGTACTTTCACTCGATGTCTACTGTCGTGTTTATTGAATATTGTATTTATAAACTGTTTAGTGTGTTACACCATTTGTTGGTGTCTTTCCCTTTACCGGGTTTTCATAGTTTCAATTTTCATTGTTTCAGGTGTTCGTATTTTGTGCAGATGGCCACAATCTACTCGCCTTCCTATGCTTTCGAGTTTTAGTCTCGTATCATTGTTGTGTGCTGTGCTTGTTCCCTATTTATTTCATTTCTTTTCCCTTCATTTATTCCTCTTGGTTTTTGTTTGCGCTGTACCTTCGCTGCACCGGTTTTGTACTATATTACTTTCATTTCCATACTACCTTTGTCAGCTTTCTGGTTTACTTTCTTATTATAACATCACACTTACACCTATGGTTGTGCGAGCACCGCAGTCCCGCAGGTCACAACATCTACATCACTTTTAGGGTTCTTTTCCTTTTGCTACTGTTTATTGCCTTACTTTCCACCCTCTCTGTACTACACCTATGGTCGTGCTGGCGCCAGAGCCTCATAAGGTTCCACATACCCACACATTACATTGTTATTCTCCATCCCTTTTTCCGAGTATATAATTTCATTTTAATTCAATTTACAGTAATTTATATGGTAGTGCGGGCGCCTTAGTCCCGCTTGGCACAACGCCCACATTTTACAAATTACTTTAGGCTCCTTTATTTTATTGCAGATCACTACATTACCTTTCACGTTTTATTATCTTTAAGTTATGTCCTTTTTCATAACTACTTGGCTTTATCCCATATTCTGTTCCCATAAGGTTTTATAACCCTGGTTTCTTCCCTAGACTAGTATCCCAGTACTTTTCCTTCTCCCTGGTATTGTTGTTTTAATTGTGTTTGTTCCTTAGGGGGTTTTTGGATAATTTTCCACCTCTGCAGTGTTTATTTCATTGTTTATTTCTGTAACAGTTCACTTGTATATACAGAACGTCCGTTTCTGTGGAAGAACGAAGTTTTCGTTGGCACACATCTACTCTGTATTGACTGTTCTTATTGTATTCAAATTATTGTAACCTGTCTCATTGANGCACACATCTACTCTGTATTGACTGTTCTTATTGTATTCAAATTATTGTAACCTGTCTCATTGAGATCAATGAACAACCTATGCAATCAGAAAACAAACCAATCAATCAAAATTATTTTTAATGCCAAAATGCACATGCATAGTTATTTATTTAGTATTTAGTACATTTACACACACACATTCACAAACTATTACTACATTTACGTCCACCTAACGTATTCGTATAATCTATTTAAAATAAAACAGATGAATACACACATTTTAAATACACTACACCAATAAAAATACATATATACTCTGCTGCAGTTATGCTTCCTTTTTTTGTGTTACACAAACTGTTCCTGAAAGTTATATTTCAATCTATTTTTCAAGGCTGATGTAATATTTATGTGGGTAATTGATGATAGTACACAATTGAAAAGAAGAGTACTTACATGCCTGCTCTTTACAAAGTGTGCTGTGTTATGTTATTGTATTTGAATTTCTTGGAAGTATTTTTCTACAATTTCATTTTACAATTCACAACTTACAATATGTTTACTTGGTTACATGTAGCAATGCCAATACTGTTATAAAATTAACTACGTCAAGCTGATGTGATATACCATAACATGTTACAGTAGAAATTGTTCATTTAAGTTATTTCTTATTCGTCCATGAAGTAAAATATGATACACATTATAAGGACATCAACAAGAACTTCAAACATTTTGAATGAGTACAATAGAGACAGGTCATTACAGTACATTATATTTAACAATATACGCAAAATACAATGCATCTAATATGAATACTATTAACTCATTCAATATAAATATATAAGGTGAGGCTTAAAATAAACATTCAATTCATATGTTCAATGCATCTCTTCATGCTGTAGTGACACAAGTACCTTAAACCTCATATGGTATTAAGTGAGTACAATAACTGTTCAGAAACTACAGAAAAATTGGTAACTATTCAGAATAGTGGCTTTAATGAAAATAAAAGAACAAATCATGGAAAGTGGTATATTTCCACTCTAGTAATTTTACAGAACGCAAATTTACTAGGGGCAATAACGTATTACCATTATAAACCACTAGCACGAATTTCGTAATATGTAACCACCTAACCCAATTTTACCTAACCCCNATAACGTATTACCATTATAAACCACTAGCACGAATTTCGTAATATGTAACCACCTAACCCAATTTTACCTAACCCCGTGATGAGTTAATCATAATTTTACAGTTTCAATCTAACCTATGATTGTATGGTGTTAATCTAACCGACGATTGTTGGGTTTATTTAGTATGTTCTACATATTATATCATTATGTCTTCCTCAATATTAAAAATAAACAAATTTCACTCTGAGTACAGAAATCCGGTGCCTAGTGTGGTTGAATAGCATGTGCGAAACCAAGGAGTAAACTCTCCAAGAGGTCCTTATTACTGCAGGAATTCAATTTTGTTGTTGAATATGCACAAGGTGCCGAGAATCACCTCGCAGATGCGTTGTCCCGGTCATGGTGCTCGCCGTAGTGGCACATAATGATGGGGAATGGGAAGAGATCTTGCCACCAAATCACCGCCCCCTGGACTGATGGAGGTGCAGAGCTGCACCAGGTAAGCAGTCCCACAGACAAAACACTTACAAATATCATGGCAGATGTCATCTACGAATAGGTAGTGATTGCACAACACTTGTTCACAGCATCAGAACAATACCAGAAGTTGTGCGCAAACCAGGCAGTCGGCCGCTGGCAAGTCATCGACGATCGGATCGAAACATGAGCACCTGGTCCGACGAATGACTGACAGTTGTATGTGCTGCCGGAGGTGCATGGTGAAGTTTTCCATCTAGCCCATGGCAGTTAAACTAGCTGGCCACCCGAGCACTAGCCCGATTGAACGACGAAACCAGGGCCTCAAAATTCAACTGTGGTTCAGAGTTGGGTCGCACCACACCAGTTAGGTTGAACATCTACTAGCAACCTTGTTCTGTTTGCAGATACATGCCAATGCAGCCACTGGTATATCACCAGTTAATGTGCTACAGGGAAGGGAACTGGCCTTACCAGGTGAACTCGCATGTCCACCAAAGGAGCAGGAAGTCAGATTGGGGAGTGACATCACTCGCCAGCAACAGCACACTGAAATACTTGGGAGGTGCTGCTACACCAAAAAACTATGAGGTACAATGGGTACCAACCACCGACCCTCCACCAACAGAACTCTAACCAGGTCATGTAGTCTACATACGTCTTCACCCAGAGTTAGCAGCAGCCAAGAACTTCTGTGCTGGTCTAGCACCTTGGTGGAGCGAACTGCAACAATTTATGAATACTTGGTGAGGGTGGTACCCCGGCAACAAGTTAAGGTAAACAGAAAGGACATCAGAGTCACGCCTGGGGGACAACAAAACGAAAGAATGCCTATTATTGTGATGTCCAACCATCTGGTACCTCTGTGGATCCCCAAGTTCAACCACAAGGGAGCCAAAGTGGAGACAGTAGGGATGATTCCCAGACTCCCATGACACCCAAACAACCCAAAAAATTACCTGATATAGGTTGCTCTCCAGATGAGGATAGTTCGACAGACTGCATGTTACACAAATGGTCAGTGCGGAGACAGGACACCAGTGGTGGCGATTGCTGTAACTCCAGTGTCGCAGCCCAAAGACCTCTACATAAACATCACCTACCCATTGCTGCAGGATCACAAGCAGCAACGAGCAACTAAGTGAAGGTGAGACCTCTCTCCTTCCCCACCAGCACAGCAAGCACACTCGCATGAAGAGGCTGTATGCAACATCTGCCCCGATCACATCGCAAGCAGGCACATTAATGGGCCCCTTGGTGAACAACACCCCAACCACACAGTGAGGGCAAGATCGCCTCACTTCTCCACCAGCATTGCAGACACATCCGCGTGCAGGGTTTGCATGCAACACCTGCCTTGACTTTGTCGCAAGCAGGCACATTGCATGGACCCATCATCAAGCAGCACAACAGCAAGTACTTTCCAGCAGAAGACTAGCCGACACAACAGCATGCAGGGGTGCCTTATGAGATGCCGCACCATCATCAATAGACACCAGCTGCCCCAGCTGTGGCCATGCACCAGCTGTTCAAAACAGCATCTTGGAGGGCAACAACTGTGAATGAGATACCACGGGATATACACTATCCGACCTTTCTACACCCATCAAGCATGTTGTTGAGCAGCATCAATGGAGTATCATGTACATATGAGTGCAAAACGGTCTTCCGGAGGGAGGACACTTGATGTAGCCCCTTACTTCGAAGAGGCCTGATAATTTCACTTTGCATATCACCACACTACTCCAGCACAAAATTCAAAACAGGTACTGTGTCAGCAATCATGAACTCGTGTGTGTACCAAGTGCACCAGTCCGTGCACTCGCTTACATTCTTGCAGGTGAATTAAACATTCATACAAGTGACTCTGACGAGCTGTTGTGGTCCCAGTAGTGGGAAGTGGGAAGGTTAGACTTATGATAACAGGTGTTGAGGCACTTATAGAGATGAAAAGTGTGCCAGATCATAAGACACTCATCTAGGGATGAGCCATTCGCCCATGTGGCTCCGCCTGATATCATCCTGTGACAAGGTGACATCGATTATGCTGTATAATCCTGCCTATGCATACGTATGGGGATGTAGGTTCCCTCATACACCTCTAATTATTAAGTGAGACTGTTAAGCGGTCACCCCACAAGTCAAAAACACAACAAATCCAACATCAGTAGGTGTGGTGAACCAGTGGGTAGAAGTCCCAAAAAATAGGTTATGTGGTCATGAAGTGACCATTAGTGAAATATAACAATGGTTCACTTTCACTGATTTTATTCACTATTTGACCCTCCTGAGATGCTCTTGCAAAAATCTAGTTGTAAGGAGTGCTAGCAACAAATACGAACAAAGGGTGTGTGGCAGATGGAAAAAATAAGGTAATTAAACCTACAGCACGATTCTAGCTAACAGGGATGAGAGTGGCCCGGCCCCAGGGCTATACAAATAAATTATATTAAAGAAGTTCCAGACAAAAAGAATTTACTATTGATATATCAATGCTTAGTGCAAAAGGTTGAAGTGCCCAGGGCACGCACTGTGTGTCCACTCCCTCAGCCCATGCAGAACCAACTGAATGAGCATGGTGGATCCTGCTATAGGACCCCAGCCCAAAAGCAAGCCAGTTGCAGTGCAAAAATTCACTGGCATATTGATTGATAAAATAAACATAAACAATTACATCTACAAGGGACTAAAAGACAGATGCACTTTTACACATTAATTTTCATTAGAAAATTCAGCACGGAAAGATATTTGATTGTGATGCATGCAGCATCCCTCCTTCCTTTACCAATTCGTCCTGCTACACTAGTGCAGCTTCGGCGTGCTCTCTACTGAGAGCAGTCAGCCCGAACGCGGGTGTCACCCCCTCCAAGACTCATATGTCAGTGATGTGCACCGGAGTGCACCACCCCTCTGCTACCACCTGGATATTGGTGGCATCTGGTGACTGTACCAATTTCATGCCCTCAAGAGATATATTTTGAGGGCGTGATAATTCGGGGCGACCAATACTGCAAAGAGACAACCCCAGTGAGAATAATTGATAAGCAAATAGGACAATAATCTGTAAGATGTTAATAGTTTCCATACAAAAATAATCGCAATTTGTCATTTGACAATGTATGGAATACAAGATCTCAGTTATCAACATACGAAGAATATAAATTAGAGTACCCATTACAATATAATTACATGAATAGACAAATACGACTTACATCTGTCAGATATGAATAATTTCCATACACACAAAACAGCAATTTATCAGTTGCCAATATATAGAATACTAAATGTAGGTGTACGTAACCGAATTATGAAATATGAAAATTGGAAATACAGTTTCCATTACAATCCAATACATGAACACAAAACAAAACACTACTAGTTGTCAATCATTTTTTTTGTCACTTAAATATGAATCTACTATATAATATGCTTTCATCAACAGATATGTTGTCAATTCCATTTTAAAGTTTCTAACATAATTAACATGTTTTACATTTGCAGGTAGTTAAAAATAAACCTTCCTTTTGTGTATACATTATAAAAAAGTTACAATTTAAAGTATTTTCATGCCATGTTCCATGTGTCTACTAGTTAGTTAAGTAGGTGATAGCATAATGAGGTTTATTGTACATTATAGTTGCACAAGTTTGGGGTAGTATGTTATATGCATTGCAGACACCAAATAGAATATGTCATTGCCAGCAAGGCATATATGTATGACATGTCGGATGTGAATAGGTTAAATAAAATTGTATGGCAAATGTTTTTTTGTTGCAAATGTTTGCGGTGACCTATGCCATGTCAATCAGGCAACTGTGAGCAGGATTGTAAAGGTAAATAAATATAAACTGATATTAAATTTATGTTGTATATTTAGTATCACATGCAGATTTAAAGCTATCTGTAATGTAGAATGTATGTTGCATATTAAGAACCACAAGCAGCGTTTAAGTGCCCTGTAATTTAGAACAATTATTTGTTCCTGGACTTTGAGGGCACTGTAATATTAATTGTGATAAGTTAATGCAGTCAACATTCCATGCAGGTTTAAAATGTTTGTTTACTAAGTATTATGCTAAGAAATAAATTTGGAGTTGCTTGTGTATTTGTATAGAAATATGTTGTTGGGTTAGTGTATCATATTGGGAAACAGTATATGAAGTTCAGGACGGGCGTGGAATAGGAGTTTAGTCTGGTAGAGGAGAGGTGAGAGCACTCGCAACCGGGCGATAGCCTAATACCGATATTTTGTTGGTTATTATTACTTGATAGTGTGTTCATTTTGTATCAAGTGGTGGTGCTTGTGATAGGTGGTGTATTAACCCCAAGAGCAAATCAGTTGCCTTCCAAATGAATTGTTGGGTGTGAAATTGGTATTGCAGTTTGTTGTTCATGCTAGTATAATAGGTTGCAGATCCAGCCCTTAATGATACTATGTAAGGAATGCAAATCAGCTGAGCCATGCAACCCAAAAGTACCCACTAGGTTATCCATGCACAAGTACCTATTAGATTAGATGCTTAAAAATAATGATTCATGCAACATGACGTTCTGTGTTGTTCAAGCCAGATCACTGTAAATGATGTGGACAGCACAATTACTGGCAAATATCCTATACAATGTAAATAGTAAAATACACTTCAGTCCATCTTCTCGTGTTTAAACATCTGTCATATGTCTGTGATCACAGTAGTGATGTGCAGTGCTTATCAGTACATACGTCTCAATATGTCTGGCATGCAATATTAAAATTAACTTGTGTGGTAATCAGTAATATCTGCAACAAGGTGTCTTGTATTTCTCGCAGGTAGTTGAGTTGAATTTTGTAAATAAAGCAGAGGCATTTCTTACACATGTTGACTTTTGTAACTGGTAGTATCCTCTGAACTGGCGGGGCACCGCTTGCAGTTTGTGCATTTTCCTGGACAGCCACAACGTCAGGAAAATTACAGGCGGTTCTATGTGAATGGTGGGTTTCCTGGTGTAAGTGGGTGCATTGATTGCACCCACATTGGCATTAGGAGCCCAGGTGGCCCGTTTGCAGAGGTGTACCGTAACAGGAAAGGATATATGTCGCTCAAAATTCAGGTACGTTTGCTGGGATGTGTACCACATGATTGTTTATGTACAGGATTGTGTGTGTAATGTTTATTGGATACAAATCATTTAATACCATACAATTTATTTTAAATATGCCAATACTAAAATGTTTTTGTCTGCCAGCATTCATCGTTGTTAATATGTTCGGTAACATTGTTAAATGAAATTTTCAGGTTGTCTCAGGCCCTAACCTACAGATCCTGGACATTGTGACTAGGTGGCCCGGCAGTACTCATGACTCGAGGATATTCAATAACAGCAGGGTGATGACCCGTTTTGAAAATCGCTCTCTGCCAGGAATAGTGCTGGGAGACAATGGCTAACCTCAACTGTCATTTCTCTTCACTCCATTACTGGTCCCAACAACAGCTGCAGAAAACAGGTACAATGCAGAACATGAGAGGACCAGGAACACAGTGGAAAGGCTGTTTGGAGTATGGAAACGAAGGTTTGCATGCTTGGGCCATCGACTACGGGCAAGCCTCCATACAACCAGCAGGGTCATTGCTGCATGTGCTGTGTTACACAACATTGCAGTTGCTCATGGTGAGCCACTACCACCTCCTCCGGCTGACGAGGATCAGTTCATGCCTCCCGTTCCTGCTGTGGAGAATGCTGCACCACGGAATAATCGTGGAGCTGAAGTCAGAGCTACATTCATTCAGTGAAACTTTAATTGAGAACCACTATCCTTACAACAATACAGCTATCCAGCTGTTAATGCTCATTTTCCCATATAAGCAAATTATACTGTATTGTAAAAACCACTTGTGAAGGTTTTTTTATGATTCAACATTGTATGCATACTTGTGACATGGTTATAGGTCTTCTGGGAAACTCTCCATGTAAAAAAAGAGTAACGCATTGCATGCTGTACCTCCAGATGTTTACCATCAGTGGTTGATCACTAAGGTGTGGTGGAAACTGGCACCGAATGGATAACCACAATCGGGTAAGTGCTTTTTTGTTTCTATTTGAGCAATTAAATGTGCATGACAGTAAATTAACAAGCTGTTGGAATTCTATGCACAGAATAAACTTTCAACATTTACATTTGATTGCATGTCACATTGCCAATATTATTATAATAAAAGTCAATGTGTCAAACAGGAGTGACATACCATAAAATGTTACACTGCAAATGATTTATGTTATGTATTTCTTAGTTGCCGATATGAAACAACTAAATAAGAACATATCAGAACATATCAACAAGTAAAGCATTTTAAATACATAATGATTACATCATACACATGTGTGTTTAAAATTCATAACAACAATACAAACAAAGTATAATACATGTAATATAAGAATACCATATACTAATACAATAATACAATATAAATAACATTCCATTTATGTGTGTTATATACAATATGCTTCAAAACAATCTAATATATTATGTTTTTGTACAATGCAGTGTAGCCACTAGAATTGTCCTGAAATAAAAAATTAACATTATTATATAATTTATCCTGAAAACATTTGAAGGATAGCCTTCCAAAACTATTGATCATAGCCAGGTGTTGCATTAATGTGTTGTGGTAGTTTATTGAAGAACTTTATTTTAGAATAATCTATGTATATGTTTTCAAATAACTGTTGTAGTATCGTATATCATGTGATAATCATTATCTTGTTATGTATGATAGTATATATGAAGATTGAGGGAGACTAATAATTCCACGCATTATGATATGTTGACATCCGGCACAGCGCATACAGTTCTATCGTGATCAAATTTATCATTTACAAATGCAAAGTAGTTGTTTAGTAATAAACAGTATTTTTAATTTGTACACTTTATAAGTTATAGCTTTTGTATTACTGTACATGCCTTGACCATGTAAAATAAACACATTTTATACCCATTTCGGTTGTTTCATTTAAGTAAATACAACCTTTCAGAACTACTTTCTTATAAACCAGACTTTTATTAAAACGAATAACCTTCAGCATGTAATAATAGGGATATATATATATATGTGTGTGTGTGTGTGTACATATATCTCTGGAATACATGCACTACAGAAGTTCGAAATAGCTGTTTACATTTGTTCTTAAAGGCAATTGTTAAAAAGCAGTGTGTTCAAGAATCCTATGTGTTATTTTTGCAGGTTACTGAAGAAGGTGCAATATGTCACCGCTAGTCTCAGGTATTGTTTGTAATACACATGAACTGTTACACGACAGCCATAGCACTAAAACACCATCACTCTCCTTTATATTATAAAAGACAACATCCACATATGCTAGGGTAATATAAAACTGTGATAATGTAACCACCTTACTTTACCTCAGTGCTAACAACCATTCATGCACTAAATAATCCTAAGTTATAATGTGAGTGTTGTGTGTTACTGTATTGTATTGTTTTATATTATTATTCCATATTGTAAAGTCTCACTTTATAGAGATAGGATTTGTGTTGTGTTATTGTAATTTAATTATTTCTCGGTAATTATTCAGAATATGTGCATTTTTGAAGGCAAAATCGTAGACCCACAAAAGTAACATAAATGGGTTCTGCACAGCTTACCTTTTTAATATTGAGGAAGGCGTAATGATAAAATAAGTAGAACATACTAAATAAAACCAACAATCTTCGGTTAGATTAACACCCTACAATTCTAGGTTAGATTAAATCTTTACAATCCTAGGTTAGATTGAAACTGTAAAATAATGATTCACTCATCATGGGGTTAGGTAAAATTGGGTTAGGTGGTTACATATTACGAAATTCGTGCTAGTGGTTTATAATGGTAATACGTTATTGCCCCTAGTAAATTTGCGTTCTGTAAAATTACTAGAGTGGAAATATACCACTTTCCATGATTTGTTCTTTTATTTTCATTAAAGCCACTATTCTGAATAGTTACCAATTTTTCTGTAGTTTCTGAACAGTTATTGTACTCACTTAATACCATATGAGGTTTAAGGTACTTGTGTCACTACAGCATGAAGAGATGCATTGAACATATGAATTGAATGTTTATTTTAAGCCTCACCTTATATATTTATATTGAATGAGTTAATAGTATTCATATTAGATGCATTGTATTTTGCGTATATTGTTAAATATAATGTACTGTAATGACCTGTCTCTATTGTACTCATTCAAAATGTTTGAAGTTCTTGTTGATGTCCTTATAATGTGTATCATATTTTACTTCATGGACGAATAAGAAATAACTTAAATGAACAATTTCTACTGTAACATGTTATGGTATATCACATCAGCTTGACGTAGTTAATCTTATAACAGTATTGGCATTGCTACATGTAACCAAGTAAACATATTGTAAGTTGTGAATTGTAAAATGAAATTGTAGAAAAATACTTCCAAGAAATTCAAATACAATAACATAACACAGCACACTTTGTAAAGAGCAGGCATGTAAGTACTCTTCTTTTCAATTGTGTACTATCATCAATTACCCACATAAATATTACATCAGCCTTGAAAAATAGATTGAAATATAACTTTCAGGAACAGTTTGTGTAACACAAAAAAAGGAAGCATAACTGCAGCAGAGTATATATGTATTTTTATTGGTGTAGTGTATTTAAAATGTGTGTATTCATCTGTTTTATTTTAAATAGATTATACGAATACGTTAGGTGGACGTAAATGTAGTAATAGTTTGTGAATGTGTGTGTGTAAATGTACTAAATACTAAATAAATAACTATGCATGTGCATTTTGGCATTAAAAATAATTTTGATTGATTGGTTTGTTTTCTGATTGCATAGGTTGTTCATTGATCTCAATGAGACAGGTTACAATAATTTGAATACAATAAGAACAGTCAATACAGAGTAGATGTGTGCCAACGAAAACTTCGTTCTTCCACAGAAACGGACGTTCTGTATATACAAGTGAACTGTTACAGAAATAAACAATGAAATAAACACTGCAGAGGTGGAAAATTATCCAAAAACCCCCTAAGGAACAAACACAATTAAAACAACAATACCAGGGAGAAGGAAAAGTACTGGGATACTAGTCTAGGGAAGAAACCAGGGTTATAAAACCTTATGGGAACAGAATATGGGATAAAGCCAAGTAGTTATGAAAAAGGACATAACTTAAAGATAATAAAACGTGAAAGGTAATGTAGTGATCTGCAATAAAATAAAGGAGCCTAAAGTAATTTGTAAAATGTGGGCGTTGTGCCAAGCGGGACTAAGGCGCCCGCACTACCATATAAATTACTGTAAATTGAATTAAAATGAAATTATATACTCGGAAAAAGGGATGGAGAATAACAATGTAATGTGTGGGTATGTGGAACCTTATGAGGCTCTGGCGCCAGCACGACCATAGGTGTAGTACAGAGAGGGTGGAAAGTAAGGCAATAAACAGTAGCAAAAGGAAAAGAACCCTAAAAGTGATGTAGATGTTGTGACCTGCGGGACTGCGGTGCCCGCACAACCATAGGTGTAAGTGTGATGTTATAATAAGAAAGTAAACCAGAAAGCTGACAAAGGTAGTATGGAAAT
>NQII01000607.1:941068-951319 GCA_002778355.1 Clitarchus hookeri | reverse complement strand
TGACACACAAGTAGACGAATGTTGTGTTTTCCAAGTCGAACGTGGGTCCGTGGTTGGCACAGTGGCTAGGGCTCTGATCTCCCACTCAGGCGATCTCGGTTATAGCACCAAGCTTCAAACACGGAACCGATATTTTCGCACTACACATACCTCTGGCTAAGAATAAACAACCGAATACCACCCCTGGTTTTCCTTAAATTGGCCTGTCCCACCTCAACCCCATATCTCCAACGTCCAGGGTTTCTCCCATCAGTCATTCGTACGGTTTTATTTTTATGGAAGAAAAAAAAGGGGGGGTGGTGAGATTAGAGTAGTAGGGCTATGTTACAATTTTAATACGCCAAAAGTGTTTCTTTGAAATTACTGACCGAAAGGAGCGAAAGGTTTGTTTTGCTGATCATCTGTATTTATACCATAGGGAATGTTTTGAGTTTTAAAAAATTATGATGTCCTATNAAAGGTTTGTTTTGCTGATCATCTGTATTTATACCATAGGGAATGTTTTGAGTTTTAAAAAATTATGATGTCCTATGCGTGTCGTAACACTATCAATTTTCCCCCAGTCGTCAATTCAACAACTGAGAAATTCTTTAAACGGTTTGTTGATTATGGCAATAGTCGAGAACAATAGTGGTNCCAGTCGTCAATTCAACAACTGAGAAATTCTTTAAACGGTTTGTTGATTATGGCAATAGTCGAGAACAATAGTGGTTATCATATTTTCTTAAATTTTATGAATAAGATAATAACAAACAACCGTAATTTAATTTGAGCGTGCGTATGGCACGCCCAACGGAAAAATGAAATCGATATTTTATATAAACACCCGCCGTNCGTAATTTAATTTGAGCGTGCGTATGGCACGCCCAACGGAAAAATGAAATCGATATTTTATATAAACACCCGCCGTATGTTGAGAAATCAACAATGTTTTATACTTTAAACACGGGTCGAGGCACAGCGGGAAGTGTATGAAGAAATTGCTACAATTGTTATAAACGGATCGTTTTAGTTACTTATCAGCCGTAATAAATATTTCGATACTTTCGCAAACAACATGTGTTTTAAATAACAATGTAGCGTTAAAAGCCGTTAAATTTGCGTTATCATAGATTATGTCTTTACAAGACATCTCAAATGGAGGATATAGAAGGATTTCCAGTAATTGCCTTTGAATGCTGCTGCTTTATGCTGGGGTAAGGGGCTAAATGCGGGACGGCTTATAATACATAAAAAACCTGATTACACATTTTTCAACATCCGAGTTTTACCCGGGATTCGAACCCAAGACCTGGTTGTCGGAAGTCTCCTTAACGACCTCGGTGACGGTCGTTACCTTGTAGTCTGAAAACTGAAACAGTGGAAATTGATTTCGTTCCAGTGGAAATTATATTTTTGCAGTCGTCTAAAATTGCATTGGTGTTTACCGTTTGAATTAAGTGTTATGGAACTGTGATTTCCTACATTCTAAACTTGAAACTGTGAGAATTGAGCCAAATAAGTGAAAATTGCACAACTGATAATCAGTGCCAGATAACTAATTAATATAGCAGCTGAATTTCACTGAATTATTTGTGATTACCACTGAATGTGAAGAATCCCACTGCTATCAAGTCACTTGTTCACAGTTTATTTGCTTGGTTCGCCGATTAGCAGTAGCTTTTCAACTGACATTCAGTGAATGTTATTTCGCTAATTGATGTCACCGATTCGGACTTAGAGCGTACGATGTCCAGTTATATTCGCTACTCCAGTGTACTGGTTCCAGGTTAGTTCCACTCATTCGCCAGTTTGAGACGTCGTGTTAATTGAATTTTCATTCCATGACATTTCACTAACTGGAATCGCTGGTACAGTTTCAGAGCGTATCGCAAAAAGATCGGTACTACATTGTGAATTGCATCACGTTAAACTCATTTACCCAGCTCACAAAGGAGCCACGAAAACCATTACGAGGAGCAGTCCAGCAAGGCTAAAAAAATAAGACTGTCGAGTAAACAAAAGCAAGCGCGACAAGGACGTGGTGTGATCGAGATTCCTAGTGAGCAGCCGTCCGCGTCCATCGACTTCTTTACGTGACCGCCCGGTTCGTATCGAACTTGTAAAGCATGTCGAGTTTTCTTGCCTCTCGTCGAGTGCCCTCCGAGCTGCGGCGGGGCTTTCAGCTTCGTGATTGGTGCTAGAAACCGCGGAAGCATCGCCTACCCTTGTTCGAGATGTCCTGTGTCCTAGTCCACCCGACGATTCCAGAAGGTAGCTAGTGATCCATATTGCCGCCTGACATATTCGTTCTTCGTACGTACCGTTATAAAGCAAGTGATAATTTTCATTCTTTAATTTTATTTTCGAAGTTATGCTTTTTTTGGCGCGTTGAGGGTAAAAGTTTAGTGTGCAACGGAAGTTGCGCGCGCACAGTGTAACGAAATTCCACAGTGAGCATTGCAATCATGCAGATAATACATGCTGTTACTTAGCAACAAGCATTTGAGGTTATGCGCGTATAATATTTTATTTAAGTCACGCCAAAGAAGTATAACTTCTAACGCGCGTACATAAGTACACGCATCCCCTCCCCCTCCCCCTTTTTTAGATTTTCACTCTGCATCGGTCGGGTATTCAATTATAAATAGTAAATTCTACGGCATACCCCCACCTCCCCCCTCTCAAAGGCATCCACGCAGTGATGGACAACATGATGTTCTAGTTAAACATATGCGAATATTTTATAAGCAGAGCCAGCGATTTTTTGTGAAAAAAAAAATTGAAGAAGGGGACTGTAAACACGCCGGCTATCGGCTGCTGCCTGCATTAAAATCCTTTTCCACGTTTTACTGGTCCAATGAGAATCTGATGGCTCCAACACTGGACGTTTTTGATTCGCACGCTGATTCGCACACAAACAGTTGACACCTTTCAAAAACATAATTTAACCAGCCGAGAAAACTTAGCGATCTTGTAGTGTTTTTAAGTACTTTCTGTCTCCAGATATTTTCTGGAAATGCCACTGCCCCTGTGCGTAATGTCATGTGTTGGTCTCTGCCGCGAAACTTTCGATCACTAAAATAATAGATCCCATAGTCGCACCCAGCACGACGAAATACTTGCTGATCAGTACAGTATATATATATATTTTGCTTTGAGACGACGGTCACTGCGATGCACGTGTTAGTGTCGTCCTTATTCGCTCCCTTGCTGCTAAGATTCGAGCGGCGCAAAAATACAAATCTGGGAAGTGGACGCCTAATAAATTATTTCTTAGGCTTTAACAGATTGTATTAAATGTTTGTATATGCTGTTCACGGTAAAAGCACTTTTGAAAGCCCTGCTTAAGATCTACTTGCATACACATTGTGTATTCTTCCGCCATATATGCAACTAACGTTACCATGGGCCTGATTCGTGCGTCGGTAAAGGCCAGCTATAAAATCTTACACTTATATCTATAAAAAAAATTAAATATAAAAAATGATATTTTACTTATAAATTTGTAATTTAAGTTTAACATCAGTATCTACTTTCTCTCCGTATTCGCCAACTTTACTAGGAGCGTGACTATCAGTGTGCCCGTTAAAATATACGCAAGTGACTTTTTTCAAAGGTTGGTTTCAAAAGTGCTCACCTTACCTAGAACGGCCTTTATGCTGATGTATTTTGTTTACGTATGTTAATATAACGTTCTGGGGGTGTTATTCTTACTCATACTAGGTGTGGCTATTAAGTAACAGGACTGGAGACGACAATATTATTTTGGTGCAAAAATATTACAACATACCTTTGATCTTCAACACACACCCGTCCTCTATCTATACACTGCTGTATGGATATCTTCCTATTTTCAAAGCAGCGTCTTCAACAGACCGAAAATGTGTTACTTGCAATGCTCTGTTCACTGTTCTACGAGGAACAGGTAGAAGTCACATGGTGCAAGACCTGGCGAATATGGGGGATGCTCGAGAACAGGAATGCGCTCGTCCTCTAAAAACTGCACACACTTCTGTCATGTTCAACTGATCATGCAAATTTGGTCTCACCGTCTCGTTGGCCTTGGTCATTACATCTGACGCCTGCAGTTTCCGATTGCTTACAAGTCCATCATCCAGCACACAATTTTTTAATTGTTCTTTATTTTTTTATTTTTACACTTTTATTGCTTTCTAAAGTAACAGCTTGACACAGTCGACCATCATCTTCCACCTCCTCCCAGCCTTCACCTAATCGTTTATGGCATTCGAAAACGTGCCATTATCGCCGTACAGATTCTTTAATTATTCTAAAAATGTCGTCGCGGACAACTATTATTTTTTTAATTTCTCAAGAAATTTTAGGCTTTCTTACCACAGTTTTTATGCTAACTCTCATACAGCTTAACTGACAACAGTTTTCTCTTTTACCGAAGCCCAAAGGCAAAGGCAAAGGCACACTTAAACACACGGAGAACCAGGCTGAGAGACTGTTTACTCAGGAAGCATCAAGGACACCTGCCTTACGTCCGCTTCGCTCTACTCCCAAGAGTACAGTCACAGGAGTATCCAAACTCGTTACGTAATAGCTACACTTGGTTTACCAAGCCTGAAAATCCGTAGTGACAGGCGAAAAGGGGAAATTAATTTTAGACTTTGTCGACTTTCACTGAAAATTTGCTATTCAGTGAATTCTGACATAAACCAGTAATGAGAATATTTATGCAGCTAGGTAGCTTTAACGTTGATCTTTATCAACTATGGCTGTGCAAAATGTTGCTTTGACTGCCAAGTGTAGATTGATGCACTACTAGGGAAAACTGAAAAAGTTTTTTAGGTCTAAATATGTAAGCGCATCAGTTTTATCAATGTTCTTTCCAAATGTAATACTTCTGCATTAAAACAGCTTTCGTGTCCAACATCAGCTCGTATATATGATTCCACATGTTAATCGATTCAGACCCCGTAAAAAAAATTTTTTTTTCAATTTTTTTTTAATTTTTTTGCCTTCCCTGTAAACTGCGTGGTCCAATGACCAATTTTTGTTTTCCTTTGGTTAATTGGTCAGTAAACTGTACTTTTGTTCTTTGTTGTGAATAGTTCATATTACTGCAGGCGAACACAGCACCCACAGCTCACTGGATGTAATAAAAAAAAAAGTGCAATGGTGTTTTCAAGGGATTCCCTGGCAAACAATATTAAACGCCACAAGGTCACTTCCGGCTGCAAGGAAGTATTACGACGACAATGGCAAATAGCCTTAACATGCTTCACAAGTTTTCTGGATTCTCAGCATTGTAAGCGGTGACTATAGGAATTCAATACAACAATATGTTTAGACGAGATACAGCATTGTCGTTAGGGTAGTTTAAAACACTGTTTTGCAGAGGGCTAATAACAGCGGTTTTCGCTAACTTTGACACTTTTCAACGATCGCATTTATGTTTCAGTAACCAAATATATAAATGGGCATCAGAATAACTCATTCGTTTCCGTCCTAACAATAATGTTTACGTTGAAGTATTCCATTTATGTTTTGTTTAATTAGAGTAGACCTAACTGCTTGCAACGAGATCCATGTGATAACTAAGGAGGCCCTGTAAGTACAGTGCGCATCAAAAACGTGTTATTTGAAACATCTGAAACCATAATATAAAGCCGGTCTGAGAGGGTTGTAGGTATGTTTGGGATAAAAATGGACCAATTTGGAGTCTGGGATAGCGTAGTAAGTAAATAACTTGACAGGAAGCCTAGACATATGAAAAAGAGTAAAATTAATTTGTAGAAACTTGTGAAATTCACTTTATTATTTGGTTACATATTATACTTCGAGCACTTGCACATTTGAGCTACGTTTGTTACTGTAATTAATGTTATTTGTTGGGACACCCGATTTTCGAGAAAATATTTCATTACCAGTTGTATTCCATAAAACCTTAGCTCAGATCCCCTTTTGTGATTGGATGATTTACGTGTTGCGCGTCTTAAACGTGCCTGCCACGAATCACAGACGTACAGTGCCGGCGTAACCGAATTCTGATTGGCCAGTTAGGCCAGAAAATATCTTCTCACGAAAACGCGTGGCCAATAATCACAAGGAAACTGCTGACACGCCTGTAGGGTGTTGAAGTCTAGAGTGCGCGAAAATCTTTTCGCGAAATTCGGGTGTCTCTATTTATTTGACACGCCCTGGGTAGCTCAGCGCCAGCGAATAAACACTTCATAATGTCGTGTGCACGAATCACGTGTTGTCTTGTCAAAACGGGGAAGACTCCAAGCCTAGGCAGCAGCCGGTGAACAAATGACGTCGGCTTGACTATACAGGTTGTATCTAAACTATTGTAACACACTGGCATCAAAACAAGCAGAAATGTCCCTATGAAATACGTCCTACAACGCGTTGGTATTGAGTTAAATGGCGTGCATTGGCCACGTCACAGGCGATGCTCGAAGTGTCCGCCATGGGCAGCCATGCATGCGTGGCGACGTCTCATCATGGACAGGCGAAGCCGCTCCAAGCTTCCTGGGTCATGTCGAACACCTGCACGGGCGTCATTGACACGCTCTTCCAAGACGTCGAAGTCGTGGACCGGCGTAGCGCACACCACGCTTTACACGTGTCCCAGCAGTTAATAAATAGTTCAGTGGATTGAGGTTAGGAGACCGGGCAGGCCAGTTCACTGGACCGCGACGCCCGATCCAACTTAACAACACATTAAGTGGTGACATTGATATGTGATACCACAATGCGAAACGCCCGTGACTCAGTAGCAACGCTTTGTGGGACGTATGCTCATAGGATCATTTTTGATTGTTTTCATCCCAATAATCACATCCCGAAGTTTGTTACAATAATTTAGATACACTATATATACAGCATTGTCGGTCCTAGCTTGATGTCTAATAATACCGTGAATTCTGCAGGTTCTTATTAATTAGTTATTATTGCCACTATTATCATAACGAATGGCACACGTAGTACTTTTCAGTGGTGTTTAATTACATGTCAGCTAGACGCTTCATGTATTTTTAATTCATCTTCTGTAGTGCACGGCAAGGTAACAAGTTAATTTCCTTTCCTTGCGATTTCTCTTTATTTCCTTTTCACTTTACTTTTTGGTCTAGCCCGAAAAATAAATGGTGCGAGGTGGCTGTGATCAAAATGAGATTATTTTAATTACCTGGCGCAGAGTTATACTACAGCGAATTTACTGACGATATCCTGTGCCCCAATTTGTTTTGGAAAGAAATGAGAATGAAAATTTCCCAGAAAGGAAGTTCGGAGTTTAAACTGTAGCGGAGTGCCCGTGGAAAGAATGAAGATTGAAGAGGAAGAGAGAGCAATTNAAAGGAAGTTCGGAGTTAAAACTGTAGCGGAGTGCCCGTGGAAAGAATGAAGATTGAAGAGGAAGAGAGAGCAATTTAAATAACCTCCACGTAAAATTCATGTAGAGAATAAAAAAATAAAAAAATTAAATTAAAAAAATTGAAAATTCGTANCCACGTAAAATTCATGTAGAGAATAAAAAAATAAAAAAATTAAATTAAAAAAATTGAAAATTCGTAGGTATGAGAAGAAAAGTTATTTTTTTACTAAGTAGAATATTTTTAATTTTACATAGTAACAATTGACACTTAATATTTTGTCTTAGATACTGACGTAAAGTTTCAGTATCACTATAGATAGTGATNTTTGTCTTAGATACTGACGTAAAGTTTCAGTATCACTATAGATAGTGATTTTAAACTTTGTCGTTATTTGCATGCGTTACCGGATGGTGTAATCCCACATTTGGGCACAGAATAGTCTAGTAGGCCTACATAGAAACGGTGCCACTGACGTAGGCGTAATGAGTCACTGATTGGCTCCGCCATGCTGCGTGAGGTTTTCTATTGGTTCCTCTGGCCTTCAGGATGTTTAACTACGGGTGCTGATTGGCAGGTGACTCTGCGACTAGTTTCCAGTGTGCGAGGCCATCTTTGGTGCGTACGGTCGGAGTTAAGGGATACACACGCAGCGTTCTGGTTTCAGTATGTAGTCAATTTACGGTTACTTCGAAACTTGTCTGAAGCCCTGTTAAAGTTCTACTTCCAAGATATTCCTCCGCCTCATGCAAACAAACCTTAGAAAATCACATCAGAGGACCAACGCACCAGATGCGAGCGTACGCAGTGTAGTAATATTTTGCATAAGAACTATATCATACTAGGCGTTACCAACACACCTATTTTTTCCCTATTAATATCCACATTATTTTAAAACGTAAATGTTATAACGTATCGCTAGAGTATGTGCGAAAGTTAAATTTAACCAAAAACAAGGTACTTTTATGTTAGCACAAGTATGATAGGCTTGTGATTCTCGACATATTTAGAAAACAAACAAACACGCCATACGTGGGGTGTTTTTTCCAGAAGTATAATTCAAAAAGTACGAAGAAACCTTGAATAGACGATACTTGTCATTCTGTGGCTTAGCTGTTCACCGTGGTGTTAATGTGTCAAGAGTTCTCATCGCCTCAGTCAAACTCGGAGAAAATCTCACGCAGACGACAGCCAGTAAAGAAAGTCAGTAAAAAGCGCTCAACAATTTTTTTTGCTAAAATATTGTACCTCTCTCATTGTGTTTTTTTTTTCTCTTTCCGGCCAGAAACGCAACACGGCTAACTAAACTGGCGAGTTGACATGCAATAAATTACCCATTTCTCTCAATCTCTTCCGCTTGGGCTATACGTTCGCAACGGATGATCTTTGTTTTGCTGCCTCTGGATTGGATACTCATTCATTCCATTTCCCCTGCTATTCCCACCAGTAAAAGAGGACTCACTAGTTAATTGCAAGAAGTTTTTAATTGCTGTGTAAAGGGAGGTTTAATCGAATGATAGTTTTCTTATTAACATAAAATATGACGTCGCTTTATCTTACGTGGTCACGTGGTTTAATTAGGGGTCGATTTTTTTCCTTGCCTCTTGATCTCTGAAGTATGAAAACAAGATTCCACTACCATTTAACGGCACGGGCTCGTTGTGCAACATTATATAAATTACTGTAGTTTTATGTCTGAAAAACCCACATTCATTGTAGTCATCTTGATCCTGATTAATTTACGACTCCATCACGAATCGTTCACTCAAATACGGTTAAATATAATTTGATTTTCGTTTTGCCAGTCGTGTGATTTTCACTTGTTCGCATTCAACTTTCGACCACTTGGAGCAATTTTATTGTTTTAACTTGAGATTGTACAGGCTCAGTGTTTGATTTGGTTATCTTTGGAAACTAGCAGTTTTATTTTATTAGATGCATACTTGCGTATTTGTAGTTATTGTAACTGATGTTCAGCGTTCATATCATACACTTTAAAACTTGTTCCTTTCCAGTGTTCACGTTATAATTATACATTTTTGCACTTGTAAAATTTGTCTATTACTTTGAACGTACGCTGCAAACAAGTAAAAAATGTTCAACCAAATCTTCACCTTTATACTTTCTAAATAATATTTGTTCCAAATCCCATTTCCACAGCTGTGCTGCCTATCTATAAAAGAAATTGGTTACTGCGAGCTGCTCAAGATTTCCTATTGGCTGGATGGACTGCCGCCAGGCAAGTTAAGATGCAAGGTGCTGATCGACGAACGGCGTTGCGTCGTGTTGATGGCGAGTGACGCCATTTTGCCGGCGTGTGCAGAAATAGTTTGCGAAAGAAGCGTCTGTTTCACCTCTGTATGCTCAATTACTCTGTGATAATGGGCAAGCACTGGAACATCCTACAAGAGCGGCTAGAGTTATATTAGGAATCTCTGAAGGCAACCCTTACTGGCAATTGGGTTAGAGGAAATTCCAGGGTCCTGTACCTAAAAAGGGTTTCTTGTATTCGAATCCCAGATAGAGAGTCACGAAGCATTAACGACACCGACACCGACACCTGTCGAGAAATAATTCGAACATTTCAAAGAAATGCCGCTTCGGAGCTGAAAGCACGCAGGCCACAAGGTGGGTTTTCGCAGAGGAGGGTAGAAACCAACTTTGTTGCTTTTATTATTATCCCGTCAAGCATGCGTGGCAGTGCGGTAGCTTGCGTGATTCGTATTCGGAAGGTCGTGTGCTCTATCCCGATCGACCACGGTCCTCGTGCTTACTTTACCACTCTCATTTCTGGTAAAAAATGTTGTTTTTGTACCTTAATGAACGCTTTCTAATTTCTCTAGCCAGAAAAAACATCAAGCTTAAATTAGCTCAAAGCTCTTCGTCGGCATTCGAACAGAATACGTGTTTTTTTTTTTTTTTTTTT
>NQII01000607.1:892172-918575 GCA_002778355.1 Clitarchus hookeri | reverse complement strand
GGGTGAAGAGGAGGCACGTAAACCCGCTCTCCTAACCCGGAATAATCCAGCCCCACCCCCTCCACTGACATGTCGGGCAACATTTTATTTCGGCCCGTCTCCCGAGCTCTGCCTGCCGCTCCTCTCCCCTTCTTTCTTTCTTCTTCTTTTTTTTTTAATGGCGGGATTATTTCGGCTGGTCTCGCTGAGGTATACGTGATGCGATTACAGAAGTCACAAGGGCCAAAGGAGCGTAAGAAGAGAAGAGCGGATAGAGGGGAGGGGGGAAGGAATGTTTCCTGAAGTTTTCAATATCATGTTAAAAGTCTTCTTTCCCGGTGGGGAAAATCCTCTGACACGACACTGTTTAAAAAAAAAAAAAGAATGTTTCTGCCTCGCTTGGTTCCCTTTCGAACATTCACATTTTTTTTTTTTTTTCACAATACCTAGAATACGGAGCAACCTGCGAGTCGGTCGGTGTGCGTGCTAGTTGCCTGCAGAATTACTTATATCGTAAGGTGCTTAATGCTCGAGTTGCCAAGCAGGTTAGCTGGAGCGTTGACGTATGAAGCGAGCATTTCTTTAAAACGACGCACGTCACCACACACGTAGTGCGTCTCGAATCTGCAATGAAGAAAATTTCTCACGCAGGTTCTACTAAGTTGAAAAAACATTGTACTATTAATTCGATCGCATCGATATTTTACTAGACTTTGGTTAAATTGAAACGTAGTAAGAAAAGAAATGTAAAAGTTCAAGCCATATAAGCAAATGTCGGGATTTTGTTATGCAAATTTATTTTACCGTCTCAATATTACTCTGTTATGGCACAAACAGTTTGCGTGATACATCAGTGGTGTTGCAGTTACTTGCTTAATTAAAACAGTCGATAAAAGTACCGTTTTCCTACGATAGTGCCAAGATATTTCATGAGACCGCCTAAGTAACGACAAGGTAAAATAATATTTCTGAGGGGTGCCTGAAGTTTAAATGAATAATTCAGTAAAACAGTGTAAGTTATTTCGTTCCTTTACATGGTTTAACCTTACATCTTACGCAACGGTAAATATTTGTATGAGACTAATGACCAAGAGGTACCTATTTTTTCGCGAAAAGATTTCAGGACAAGTTGTGTTGCAACGCAATTAAGTTCAGAACCACTTTCGTGACTGGACCATTTGAGTTGATACGCGTCTTATCTGCCTGCTCGCAAATCACGGACGGTCAGTAATCGGAGAAACCTAATTCCGATCGGCTCACCCATGAAACAGACAGTCTTCACACAAAGACAAGCGGCTAATAGTGAAATGAAATCTGCGGGTGCACACATGGTGTTACGAGCTCCGGCTACCACAAGGTGATGACTTTCCAGTTAGGTTTAAATAAAACGGCGTGAAATTAAACTTAATAATGAATCATCTTAAATTGAATGTAAAGCTCCGCCGATCAATAGTCATTTAAATAGCTACTGTATAATTCTAATGTTAATAAAACTCATCTTATACTGCTGTGCTCTACCGAATCACGAGTCATTATTGAGCTACGTACCTAAATACTTTCAAGTGCGAGCTAGCTGAAAAGTTAGTTCGTAACAATATGATATTGAAGTCTAGCATCCACGTAAATCTTTTCGCGAAAAACAGATGGCCCTACGACTATTATCAATGCCTATATGCTATTTACGGTAAATTGGGCGCTTTTGAAAACCCTCTCATTTGCAATAATTGTCAATAAATAAATTTAATTTTAGACTTAGACGTTAACTTCCGAGTGCGGTGGAATATACACACACTGTGTATTACTTACATGACAATATTTATTTTAAAAGGTGGTTAAAGAACGAAAAAAAAAATGTCTTAAAGAAATAAATAACTAGGGCGTTAAAAGTGCTCACATTACCGTGGACAGCCTACGGATAAAGAAATTCTGTGAAACAATTAGAGATGTATCGTCTTCCAAATTCCTACTCCAATGTAATGTATTTAAAACATAATGCATGGAGTCTTAAAATTTTTTTTTTTAAGGCAAGGCGGGGGACAACTTTACTAAACAAATGGTTGCCAACATACTGCATGTGCTCCAGTGGTTTTTTACAAGCGGGGATATATTTTTATTTCCAGTGTTGTTTTCAAACGCGCCCAACAAACATCGGAACCAGCTGCACAGATGCACCATACAGCGGCTCGTATTGGAAATAAGAGCGTGGTTACAGCCGAACACGTGACATTTCCCGTCGTCCCGGCCGGCGTTTGTTCGCGAGAGAACAGCCTCGCGCGGTGCAGGTCCAGTTTATCACTTGAACGACCGGCCGCGGGAGGAGCCTGTTAATGCGGTCTCTTTGTCCGCCGGGCGACGACGCGGGCCTTGACAATGCCGCCCATGTGTGACGTTTCCTGCCGTGTCCCACTCTCTTATCTCTCGTTCCCCGCGCGACTCTGTACTGTCTCTTCGCTCTGTTGCCCCGTCGCCCAGTGGCGAATCCGAGCTGTGCCACTTGGCGAGTGTTCGTGCGAGCATGGTGACGTCACGTGCTCGTGCGAGGCCACGTCCAACCAGACGTCGTGGTCGTGCACCACTTCCTCAAGTAGGGTTGCGGGAGATGCCCAGCCTTTCTTGGAAACAACCCCTCCTGAGCGGGCAGCTCAGGAGCACCGGTTGCTGGGTAGGTCTCTCTCATCCTACCNGAGCACCGGTTGCTGGGTAGGTCTCTCTCATCCTACCCCACATGGCCGAGGAGGATCACCACGAGGTGGGACGCCCCGGGCATGCCTGACAGACGCCAAACAAGGGTTGTTCGCTGTTCGACAATCGCCCCCAACTGTGACGTCAGGTATATGGCGTAGTGTATTCCGAACACGAGNGGAGTTCGCGGCATAAGTAGATTTCCTTTCCTACGCCTAGCAAATGTCGACGCAATTATTTAAGACGTTACATTCCAAAACCGTCTACATCCAGTTAAGAGTTCGTGGCGTATAAATTAACGATAAACATTTCAATGTAGAAAAACTAAGAAAAGATCATGCTAGAGGTGTAACGATGCTTGCAAACTTTACTAATAAATATTTTGCCTCAGTGAGACGTTTCTGTCTTGCGATTTCCCTTTCGGTAAATTTCTGCATTTTATTTCGGCGAGAGGAAGGATTATGCTAAAGTAATTTGCACAAGTCAATACATGCTCAGAGAAAAGTATATTCAATTAATATGAATTTTTAAGACTGCCTTTCGCCAAAAATTATTCTGACTATTTTTTTATGTTGGCATTACATACCTCATCGCCTCTACACACAAGTTTCAGATCTGGCGTGCAGTGATTCTGTCGGCAACTTTCCTCTATGTGACATTTTATCCTTTACCTTATTTTATGGTGAAATAGTAATGATAACGGTGTGATGTGCGTCCTTATAACCACTGCAAAAATTCCGTACCGGAAGGGGGGGTCAGTTCCTGTCGAATTATATTGATTGATTTTCCGCCACAAATACGATTTCAGGAGGTGCATTACAATTTGTGGCACGACAAAGCGTGAATAACACCTTCCTTAATGTTTTTAAATTGTTACATCTTCTCTGCATTTGATATTTTCTATCTTGTAACAGCCGAGGTAAATTAATTGTATATTTTGTGGGAGCGACTACAGGGGTCATAATAGCTGCGGCAGTTGAATAGATTTCAGAAAACGCATTAAGTTATATATACCCTATGCTTGTCCGAAAAAAAATCCATCCAAAATCCACTTTCGCGTCTAGTAGCAGAAAATAAAACATCTAAGATGGGTGTGTTTGATCTCCCTTAACGGCAAGGGACTTGAGCTGGCGTGCACTGTTTTCGTCTCGCTCAGTGTGCAACAATGGGACTTTTAAGCGGGCGCCCAGTTATTTTATTGGTGGAAAGTCTGCATATAAGTTCATAGCATTTTTCTGTTAAAGTTTGGCGCGTATTTGGTAAGTATATTTTCTGACTGACAGTTTGGAGAAGCTGTGGGTTTTGGCAACACCAGCCGACTTCTAAATAATATTTGTAGTATATGCGGTGTTTAGAAAGCCTTCTAGAGCATGTTTTTTTTTTTTGTTTAACTAATTGAATATTACCCAGAAAAACATTTTTATTTTGCTGATAAATGCTCACGATAAAGTGAGCACTTTTGAAATCAACCTTAGATAAAAGTCACTGCTCCTACCTGCATAACGGGCGCACTGACTGGCATGCGCAAGGAAAGTTGGTAACGATAGAGGGAAAGTAGTTCTATGTCTTTACGTCAAAATTAAAAGTGTCAGGTAACAGTTTGCGATAACTGAAATTATTTCTTTCGCTTTCAGTTTTTTTTAATGCATCTGCGTGTAAAAAATTAGCAGATTTGTAAAAAAAATATCCTTTCCTAATTATTTCCTAGTACTTGACTGACGCATGAATAAGTGATGAGGCCAATGGCAGCGTTAATTTCACATGACGCGGAAGAATACACAAGGCTTGCACAAGCAGATCATAAGCAGGGCTTCCAAAAGTGCTCAGTTTACCGTGAACGGCGTGTACTCATTTTGCGAAGCAAGCGCGGCGATAGGCTGGCCGCGCGGCCGCAACATTCTCGCCCACGTGCACGAAGCACGAGCGATATTGCCGCGTGTCAGTGACGCCGATGACGAAGTTCTAATTAGTCGTGCGTCAGCGAGACCCCGCGTTTTCCTCAGATTAATTCCCCTCGCGTTCTCTGTGGGGTCGGCTGCACCTGAATGGAGGCCCCGGAGCACGAGCACATCAAGACCACTTTTTTTTTTATCACGACTGGCAAAACTCGCAAGGTAATAATCCCGGCAGGAATTTTAGTGGTCACACTGAAAAATTACTTTCTGGTGGCAACGACATGCGGCGATGGAAAAATGGCACACACAAGTGTGTGCGTTTATTCAGAATTTTTGGGGGCCCCCGGTAGCTGAGCGGTTAACCGGCTCGCCTCCCGCCAAGGCGAACCGGGCTCTATCCCCTTACGGGCCACCACCGGACTTTCGCATGCGGGAACCATGCCGGACGATGCCGCAGGTCGGNGGCGGGTTTTCTCGGAGATCTCGCGTTTCCCCCCGCCCTCTCGTTCCGGTGCCGCTCCATACTCACCTCAGGCACCCTCGTCGGCTCTCAAGACCTCGCTTTTGATACAGCACTCTGTTCTGAAAAGATGCATCATTGTCGCTTCATTTTAAAACACGGTTTCACAAAATAATCAATTTCGCTAACAGAGTGCTACTTACAGAGATTTTTTACTGACACTGATACTTTTCAACGACCGTATACACGTTTCAGTAGCCAAATTTGTGACTTGGGAACAAGATTGACGCCTGCGGCGTCCCTATATTTTATTCGTCCGTACCACGCTCTAACGAAGCTCGCAGGCGAACGACANAGTGTTGGCGCCTCACGCCACAGAACAGATTACAACACCTACGTCCAAACCTCAGCTTTGGCAGGTGTCAAGATATCGACTTGCATTTCTGTCCTGAAAAAAAATGTTTACATTAAAATATTCTGTAGTTTTTTTTTTAATTGGAATATACACGGCTGCTTACAAAGCCATATGACAACTGCGTAGGTCTCTTAAGAAATTGTTCGTAAATTCGCCACGCGGTCGTATACACGTATTGAGGAAGCACGTGATCGTAAAGCTTCTTTTCATACATCAGTGGTAGCTTTTTGTTAAGGAAACATTCATACGTGTGGGGACGTTTCCTGCTGTTCGTAATAGTATTCCTGTATTTGCAGTTTAATATAAATGGTAACTTTCGTAGACTGTGTTTATGCTCTTTTCGCAGTTACTCCAAACTTTTTTAATCAAACCTTTGATAAATCGTCTCATGCATGTCGTGTTTGGTTGTTTCCTAAATACGCCATGTAACACAAGCGTTTTACACTTGTGTTAATACAGAATTACGTTATTTTTAATTATATTAAATTTTACACGTATTATTTTATAAATTGTTATATTTCATTTATAATTATTATGAATAAAAACAGGAGGAAAATACGTGTTTTGCAATGCCTAGTAATAAATAGTTATAATTTTAAATATTGTTACACTGAGTGCGCACGAATGCGATGCATTGTCCCTTTGGTGTAATTTTGTAGACCCGGTTAATGTTTGATTGCTTGAGGCGGAGGAATAGCTCGAAAGTAGAACTTTAGTAGGGCTTCGGTAAAGTTGGATGTAACCGTGAATGGACTACAGTAGCGATGCTCGACATTCCTAAATTAGCGGCCCACTGCGTGGTGTTAATTCCATTAAATCTACAGGTTAAAAACTTCCAATACAATTTAGGAAGTATTCTAGAAACTTTTTTTACGATGTAGTCTGAGTGTCGGAAGTGTTAAGGACATTGTCTACTCGCCGGCAGCTGCGAAATTTAAATAACCATGTTAAGAAAATTTCGCCTCAGTTCGGTCGGTTTGAAGATAGGCGTTTCAAACATAATGCATTATTTGCAAATTTTTTAGGAGACGTTCCCTAAAGCGGAGATGCTAGCGTGTCATGTATAGTCTGTTTGCTCGGAATTTTTAAAATTCATGTTTTGCAAAAAAAAAAAAAAAAANACATAGTGCCTATATCTATATTGAAAATATACGCTCTTAAGGATCTTGCCCTAAAAAAATTATGAAGAAAACATTTTGTTCGGAACGCCTATCTTTAAATTAACGCACATGGGCTAAATTTCCTTAACACGGAATTTCCTGTTTAAATTTTTTAGCTGCCAGCTGGTCGGCAGTGCCCTTAAAGCTCATCTTCACCCCTTCTGCAGGAATTCTTCGTTTTTTCATCATAATTTCGGACTCAATTACTTACTATGTACGANGCTCATCTTCACCCCTTCTGCAGGAATTCTTCGTTTTTTCATCATAATTTCGGACTCAATTACTTACTATGTACGATCATATATAAAATTTACATTATACGAGTTTTTTTTAGTATTTTTGTGTGTAATTTAAATGGTGTGTAATCTGCTTGTTGTAAAAAGTCGAAAACATATTTATATTTTATCCTATCGTTCGTAACCTTTTTGCTAGCAGGAAATAGCACACAGTGAAAGTTAGATAGCAAAGTATTAAAAAACTAGTATGTTGTAAATTTCCTATAACGAAACGTGTTTAATAATAACCTGTAGAACTGAAATTATGACGACACGAAGACGAATAATTGGTGCAAATGAGGTGAAGCGGAGCATTAAGAGTGATATGTGGACCTGATGTGAATGTGCAGTGAAGCGTGTGATAGTGCAGGCGCCGCGCCGGTTGGAGGTCTGGGACCGGAGTGATAGAACGTTTGATATGCAATTAGTGTGAACTCGCCTCGCCAAACACGCGGCTGCGGTGGCTGCACCTTCACTCGCGCCCTCGCCCGCACTTGTTTGCACAAGTGGCGCGCTGTGGGCGACTCGGGTTTGCTGTGCGACGCCTGCGCGCATCGGCCTCCGCGTGCATTCGGTATAGCTGCAGGCGGTATTAGATGGAACTTACTGTGATATGACACGTCAGTTGCTCCCCCACCTCCCCCCAACACCCCTTCAAACCGAACCCTCCTATAAATTACGTGGAATTCTGGAAATGCATCTCCTTCTGAAGCTCCTTTTGCGCGATGCAAAACGAAGTTGAGAGAATTGGGCGGCTCTTAACAACGAGGTCTTGACGGCCGATGAGGGTGAAATGCGGTGAGAATGGAGCGGTGCCGGAATGCAAGGGTGGGGGAAACGGGATATCCCCGAGAAAACCTGCCGAACAGCGGCATCGCCCGGCACGATTCCCACTTGCGAAAATCCGGGAGTGGCCCGGCCCGGGGATTGAACCCGGTTCGCCCTTGTGGGAGGCGAACAGTCTAGCCTCTCAGCCACCGAGGCATCTCCGTGATAACCGAGTCCACAGATCGGACTTGCAGCAAAATACCTCCTTATATGAGGAAACTTGATCGCCTCGGAATATCTCAACTCGCCGCAGTTTTAACAATTCAATATCTTGAATACATGATGATTTTAAGCAGTGGCTATCAAATAAGAAATGGTAGTTTATGTAATTTTTCAAATATTTCACAACGCTACCTGAACTTCACTCCAATTTCCAAACATACTTTTCAATAGTTCTTCTCAGTGTATATTTTTCGCCTAGCTCCTCTTTGCAAACCTATATTCTGTGCGATGAGCCAGCAAAGAGACGCGATGCGACGAGAGCGAAGTCTGCGGACTGCGAGCATCGGTACAATATAGAGTGAGACTGACGAGCAGGACTACTGAACAGGATGCGTGAGTGACACACATTATAAATGATGGCAATATACAGATTGAATGTGTGTCAATAATGAGTGTGAATGAATTGATTGTAACCAATATAGAGACATTGATAAGGACTTTAATTAAAATTGAGATAGACGTTAAATATTGCACTCACTAAGAATAACGTGAGTAATAGTGGAGGAGATAGGTAGTTTACTGTTGTAAAATGGGGCAGCGGTGGCGTAGTGGCCAGGGCGCTCGCCTCCCACCACGGTGATCCGGGCTCGATCCCCGGCGGGTTCACTCCCGGATTTTCGCATGTGGGAATCGTGCTGGACGATGCCGCTTGCCGGCGGGTTTTCTCAGGGTACTCCCGTTTCCCTCGCCCTTGCATTCCAGCACTGCTCCATTTTAGGGCCTCACTTCATGCCATGTCCGGGGATGACGGTCACCTATGGGTCCCAGCTGGAAAGACCGTCACTCCGAGGGTGTTGCCTTGCCCTGGGTAAACTCCCCACACGCCGTTATTATTATTATTACTGTTGTAAATAATAGCTGTGCGAATATTTATAGTATTATAAAAAAATTGGAAATTGAATTTAGTTCTTTTATTTTTTATTAAGACCTCCATATCTAACGAACTCGGTTACGCCCCTGGCGTCTTGTGACAATATTAACATTCAAAACTTATTACTACATACAAAACTACTTTACAGATATCCTGAAACCAGAATGGACTAACTGAAGTCTATAATTTTTTCTCGTGTGATATTGAAAAAATTTTTAATAATCGGTTTATCTAAATCGCGGTTACTTATGAAACAAAAACGTACACGGGCAAAATGTCTGGACTTTAAATTTATCTACGATATTCCCAATACCCTGACAGATCTCGTTTTCAAATATTTGATCCGAAAAGTAAGCTACGGTTAAACAAAGACGAATCGAATGTGGAAGGGAGCCTTGAAGGGGTCCACCTGCATGGCTCATGAACTGCGTTGCAGTGTGTTATGAAATACACTTTTTTACACGAAGCTATTAAGCGTGCGTCTAATGTGCTCATGTATGAACATGAAATACACTACAGACGAGATCTGTTGAGTGCTTTCAAGACGACATGCACATTAGAAACACAATTTCAGAGCACTCCAGCATATCTTAAAACAGATATTTCAAAACAGCGTATCTCAATATATAGTCTTTAGATGTATAGAAAAGTATTCGAGGGTCCTGCATTAAACCTTGCCATGACCTTTCCGTCAATAAAATTATGGGGTCACCGAAAGTCCCATAGGTACACAGAGCCCGACGAGAACACTGCACGCCAGTTCAAACCCCCGCGCGTAACGGCGACGGCGCACTTGTAGCGCGTGCCAGCGTAGCCCTTATAGCTCTGGCGCTTCTCGTCCTCAAAAGCGGAGAAAAGCTCCAAGCAGGCGGGTCCCTCAAGACGTCGTGAAAGTAGTCTTGCGGAGGAGCCCAAAGTGCGTGCTCTTTCAGCGAGAGAGGAGACGTCGAGATGGCGTCCGGAGGTTGTATTCTTATAGGCGCGTTATTCCAGACGCGCACGTGAGGCGCCAGGTAAGGCGAGGGCGCTATATACGTACCAGCACCGCGCTGTCTCTCGGCGCCCTGGACGTCGGCGAGTAACTCGACTTTCTAGCTCCCCCCTCCTTACCCTTTTTTCAAACCCTCTTCAACCTAGGAGCTAGCTACCACTCTCCCTGGAGGTTCGAGTGCTTCGAGTGCAGTGACGTCACAGGCCGCCATGCTCGAGTAGCCCCCCCCCCCCCCCCCCNAAACACGGATTATGTTTACATAAACACATTCCGGCTGACTGTTAACCTGTCCTGTATGTCAACGGAAAATATTTTGCCGTGGGAATAACTGTGCATAATATATCTTTCAGAACTGTAAAAAAAAAAGTGCACTTGTCCGTGTAACAGACTATAAATAATTTCAAAAAAATATAGTTTTTTAATAATTTGGATTTACTAAGTTGTTTTTTTCTTTCTTTTAGAAAACATGTTCGTCACATTTGAAAAAAATAAAACAACCAAGAAATAGAGAATGCACAGTTCTTTTACCAATTTACGAGGCAAATAAAGTAAACTTATTATTTTACACCCAGACTTCCCAGATTTTCCTGCGTTGCGTCCCAAATGTCAGTTACTTTGCAAGTATAACTTCACTGCCGCGGTATTGCTATTCACGTTTACGCACTGAAAGGCCTTGGACGAGGGGACTCGCCATGATTACAACGAGCTCGGAGCCTCTTGGAGCACCCACTTAGTAATCCTCATAAACTGAGCACGAACCGTTGTCGATTCGACTGCTTGCAACTTTATTGTTAAACATTACCATATGTGGCCATCAAACACCCCATGTCTACTGTTTACTTTTACGTTTATTAAATACTCACCCTAACGTTTTGAAAGGATCATTTAAATTGTATCTACAGTTTACTGATAGCACTATATATCTGGGGGTAAACCAAAATGTTTAAAAAGCCGTAACATATCCTAGCAGATTTCGCGAAAGCGTGAAACACTTGTAATCAACTTCGTTTCCTTGCCAAGGGTGGAGGGAATTCGGACAATTTATTTACGTTGCAGTGCGAGGAAGGAAAGTTAAATATGTGTGTGATTAGTGCATTCACATATAGTATCACCATATATAGTACGCTGTGTTGGAAGGAAATAATTAGGACTGTTGACACTTTTCTGTCATGTGTCATGTTTAAAAATGGTCCGAATCAGTCGAATGAGACGGTCAAATTGATCCTGTATATAAAGAAGCAGACAAGGAACTACCGATTTGTATGTGGATAAAATACCATAGTATCGCCAGGATTGACCCACTGTTCATTTTCTTAAGAGCTTCCTGCACGACAGTATGGAAAATCAACTTTCAGAACACGGAAGATGTTTGCCCCAGCGACTATCACTCCTTCGCGTACACTTGCGAGAGACAAATTAAAAATACGACGTCCAGTGTAAGGAACAATAAATAGGAAAATCCCCTACAAAACCCAAGCACAGTTAGTGACAGGGCAAGAAAGGACAACACCGAGTGCGTATATACACTTATGTGAAAAAACTTGCTGGTCAGATAACTACCGGACAGTGAACAAAGAAAACTATTTCGCTACCCCTTTTCCCGGGCGAAAAACAAATAGGTCGATACTCACATGAATTACAAATACGTGCAGTAGACACTACGATATGAGAAAGGGAACGTAGATAAAACGTACACATAACAAATAATATTCACCATTCAGTAAGAACTTTTTCAGATACCTGCCGAGTTCCTCTCTTTCGGCATGTTGTGTTTGCAACAGGCATTCGGAGATTCAACAGTGTCGTCGACCAAGCAATTTAAGATCAATTTGTTTATGAAATAACATTTTTTTTTCTACTACCACATCCCATCAAGCGTTCATAAAAAAAGACGAAAAATTCAGTAACCACCATTTTAGATGTTAATCATCCAAGGAACTACTTTTTTATAATTCCACCTCAAATTAACTGGTGTATATGCCACGCAATCTTTAGATTAACTCATGATTAGTAACGGAAGGAAAGTTTTGGCACGAGATTAACAAACGTATTGTACGGAAGCTAAACATGTTGCCTCAAGATAGATACTCCCCCGTGTAGCGTCATTCTATTTTCACGACGTTAATTATTTGTGGAAGTAAATCTCGACGGTTTTGCCTTTATTAATTTGTCGCAAATTTAATCACGAAATATCATTACGCTGAAACTGTTAATGCTCGATTGTGATCTTGCTTAAAAGAAGTCTTCCTATTTCTAGTACAGTACGCATTGTAACACTTCATCTTTGTACTACAAGATAACGTTAAAAAAAAAAAAATTGCTTAGCTCTTTTTTTTTTTTTTTTTTCAAAAGTTTTCTTTTTGATGAAACAAAATGGTCATAACTTCTGAAAGGAAACTTCTTCCGTAATTTGAACACAGACTCGCCCCTGGTTATTTTTATAGCGCCCGTGGAGTAAATAAAATGTTAAATATATTCTTCTCTCTGAAGATATATTTCCAGGTGGCAAGCTCTTGCGGGTCGTAAAGACGAAACTTCATCTCCCCCAGTGCCGTTAACTGATACGCACAGAAAGTATTACGCGTCAGTACCACATGGCGTCCAGGGGGTGTTTCAAGCTGTCATTTTGTTTTCTTTTGCTCCGCTCAACGCGGGTGTAACAAACCGTGCGTGCACTTTTTTGTAACGTGCCTGAGGAATGGGCTGCGTAGTTCCACCAAGATAAAATGCAAATACAATATCAAAGTGGCACTAAATACCACCACATTACTGCATTGTGGCCCGCATTGTTGCGAAAGCGTGTTTCAATTACAAATATTTTCAATGCGATGTCAGATTGCGTGCAATCTCTGTTTACGAAACTGTTATTTCAACCGCGTGAATAAATTTATATTTCGCGTTTCACAAGAAAAAAAGGCTACGCCTGTAGGAGAGAAATTATTATGTAAGTTTTTATGAAAGTGCCTGAAGATTTAGGGTGCATATAGTGGCAAATAAAGAAAATTATATAAATGAATAAATGATAATGGCAAAATGCAAAATATTCCCATTTCTGTGAACAAAAAAATAAAAAAAGAGAAAAATGATATGCAATAATAATTTTAATCATAAAAAAGCATGTTTTGTTATCATAAGCCGTATTAAAGATTGAAGACTTAAATTAAAATTTTTTCGGGTAGGTGTTTGCGTGGTGGAACATTTCAACGTAGCGTAGCTGGTACTAATCTAAATTAACACAAACACACACACTCACACACATATATATCTTCTTCGTTTGACGTGACATGAATTAAATCAGTGGATTCAGAGTACGTTTCCGACGAAGGCCATTTGTTAAAAAGACGCTGATTGCTAAGTTTTGTTTATAGACTGTTGTCAGATGAGAGCAGTTTAACTTAAATAACAGAATTTGTGAAGGTAAAGTTATAAGGGTACGTTACAAAAAAAATATTCCTTTTCGATTGCTTTTGTTAATAGAAACATGCTTTGCCTTGTAACGTCATGTTCAAAAAATAGCCAAGTAATATGTTTATTATATTTTTGCTAAAAAGAAATAGAGCGTTGACGTAGATCTGTAACGAAAAACATTTCCGTTGCAGTTCTTGTATATTACGGTAGTGTGATGGAAACAAAATTAAATCTTTTTCTCCGGCATGAGTATACATAATTCGTTGATTGTAGTTATAAATTTATTGGTGGTTCTAAATGCCGTGTCATCATACCACGTCTCGTCATCTTTGATGAAGGCCTGAGTAGTTGATCTTCCTGATGCGTGAAGTATTTTTCGAACATTTTTAAATGCATATTGGCTGAAGGAAACCACTGAACTAATAAAAACAAACACAAACTCTGTGCACTGAGCGTAAAAGACGAAGGGGAATTTGAGATATGTGTCAAGAGTCAACCTATGCTCCATTCTGTTCTGACGCCACAAAATTGCAAATTTATTTTCATGAAAGACTTAACAGCAATTTTCCTTGGATGATTATACCAAGAACGGCGAATGTTTACTGTGACGGGAGGTTAAAATCGGTTTGGCTGTAAACGGTTTACTGATCAACTTCCTAAGTGATGGACAGACACAGGAATCTGCGCTTTGTAGGAATTGACCCGCCAAAGCCTCATTCCACTTTCCCTGAATACCTGTCAGTGCTCCTTTCGCAGTTAACGAACGTAAAAAAAAAATATATATATCGCTTCGAGGTTAGACAAACTTTCCAATACTCGTTACGGCAATTATTGAACATTGGGGACATTGTCGGAATACTGACGTCACATCAGCGACATGCAAGGTCGCTTCTACCATCACGTTTCACTTAAATAAGGAACTTGTCCACGCGTTCACGGTTGCGTCAAACCAAGCATTGGCTTCTCTGAATCTCATCTGAAAGGTCGTGGGTTCGATAGAGCTTGCTGCAGTGGTGTTCGGTTTTTTAAAAAGCAGATTTCCATCCTCGTTCAAGGTTAATGCTAGCGTGGTCCTTCGATACAAATCTTCCTCAAACCTTCCGATTCACTCGCCCTATGAGTTGAAGTGTTTGACAGACTTGGCGAATAAAATGAAATATTATTTTTATTGTAACTATGTTGGTACTTTAAAATTGATAATCCCGCGTTCGATGTTACGAGGCACCTCGCTTGCACGACAGTAAACAGATATGGCGGCATTGTAGTGTGGTCACACTTGTAATAAAAAAAAAATTTACGCACATTCCTGTTACACAAATCTCATGCGTACTGGTAAGTCAGATGATTTCTTCTCGTAACCGAAGGTATGCTACTATCAAGCCCTGCAAGTTACGCGAAAACAAGGAAACAGCATTAACGAAATTGCTATTCTCACCCAGAATTACGTTGAAAAAATAATTCATTCAAGTGTAAATAAATCGGAAGTTTTTAACTGACTCAGTAAATTGTAAATTTCTGAATATCCTACTTACGTTCTACTTAACAGCCTTTCGTCTTTCTACATCATTCCTCCACATGTAAAATTCAACGTTGTCACTCAACTAATGATTTTCATCCATTATTCGAATAAGTGACAGAGATATAGATATGTTACGTTCACTTCATTCTTACACAAGATGAGAGCAAAGTAGACTAAATCCTATGCAGCCCGTGTGTTAAAAGTTTACGGACACTTATTTGTGCAGCACGTTAAGGCCATTTCACGCTGTACAAGATTCCGTAAAAGCTTGCGCAAGACCTGCCACAACGGCCGTTATACTGGTAAGCATGGCACCGGCCATGGCATTTGTCGCCTTGTACTGCCAAATTTCCTTACCAGGTTTGGTAATAGGACATATCCTAGTTTTCGTGGCAGGTTCCATACCAGATTTCGTACCTGGCCAATCGCATTGCAGTTTCAGAGCGTAGGGCGCTCCCCGTGGCTACTACTTGAAATAAGTTTACGAAGAAATCTAAACGTACCTATCTAACTTGATTATACGTCCGTTAGGGTGTAACTCTTTCAAAAGGAATTGAAATTCGACATGGTTGAATAACATTTACGGTAACAACTTTTAATTACTGTCATGAAACAGCACAACATTTTTAAAACATTGCCTACACAATGGAAAATGAATACGAGCTGTTTTACAGGTATGCATATACTTAGATTAGTTAAGTATATNAAACATTGCCTACACAATGGAAAATGAATACGAGCTGTTTTACAGGTATGCATATACTTAGATTAGTTAAGTATATTAAAACGTGTGTAAACTGGTAACGCAGTAACAGGTATGCATATACTTAGATTAGTTAAGTATATTAAATAAACTGGTAACGCAGTAACAGGTATGCATATACTTATATTAGTTAAGTATATGAAAACGTGTGTGAACTGGAAGCGCAGTGGGGAATTCGCATTATAGTGGTTATGTGCGTGATCTTGAAACCACGTTGGAATTTATTCTGTATTCTTAAATTTATTATTTATTTATCGTATGGCAATTTAGACACTTATAAAAGGAACAATACCTAGACATTAAAAATATTACAAACTTTAAGAGTTACAAACAAATGGAACAATACATAGACATTAAAAATATTACAAACTTTAAGAGTTACAANATTTATTCTGTATTCTTAAATTTATTATTTATTTATCGTATGGCAATTTAGACACTTATAAAAGGAACAATACCTAGACATTAAAAATATTACAAACTTTAAGAGTTACAAACAAATGGAACAATACATAGACATTAAAAATATTACAAACTTTAAGAGTTACAAACAAACATCATGTCAATTGATATAATCTATCGATTCTTGAGTTGCCAACAGGAAGTCGTCAGGACTACGGTTATAGGACCATATAGGACATTCTTCAATAATGTGTCTGATGGTTTGATCTTCTCCGCAGTCACATTGAGGGGATGGTTGCCTGCCCCACTTGTGCAGAAAGTATGCGCATCTGCCATGTTGGGTTCTAATTCTGTTGAGTGTGGACCAGGTTTTGCGCGGTAAATCAAAACCTGGTGGTTTGTATTCTTAAATGTTAAATGCAGATAATAACTTCGTACGTTAGTTAAAAAAAAAAAACTTAATTTTGCGAACTGTTAGAAATTTTTGTCTTAATTAAAAGCAATATTCTCATATTGTTGTGACTTTACGTTATCATTAAAAAAAAAATTGAAACTACATTTGTAAGCACTGATTTTATGTAACAACCGACAGTAATAAAGTAATAAAGCAAAATGTGCTAGCTAGTATTTTGATATGCTTACACATGTTACAGCGTTGCGGCAACGTCTCGTTCAGGTATCCGCGAACAGCTAGGTGCCAATGAGGTGGCGCACCATAAAGGAAACATCAGACCGTCATCTTCATATTGTCGTGTCGAATGCGAGCTCGCTTCCTCTTCACTACCTCGAACCGAGAGTTACGAACGCCGTCCAAACCGCAACACCGGGCATGCTGACAAGAGCGTGGAACGAGATTGACCATCGCGTACATGTCATTCGGGCTGCTCATGGTTCTCACATTGAACATTTATGAATGCATGGAAAACATACGTCACGGTTCCACGGTTCATTTGATTGGTCAATATAGGTGTAGGTTGTTTGATTTTGATACTATGGGCTTTCAAAGTTGGGGTATTCTTTTATACTTATCCTGTATAAGCGCGCTGTAGTTACCGAATGGGGTATGCTGCCTATATCCAAGGTGTTCCACTTCGTCTTCAATGCATCTGTACGTAATTTTCTGGAAAACTGTGACCCGAATTACGGGGTAAATTGCACGACCATTATTGCATGTTTAATATAAAAAATGCCCCCGTGTTCCAAAAACCAATGCAAGGTAAGGATAAAGATGTAAGTTTTCCCACGAAATAATTTGATGTCAGCGTATTTATGCTCACATAATTTTTTTACACTGAGTGTTTCATATTAAAATACTCAGTGGTTTTGCAAATAACTAGTTGTTAAAATCCGTGGCGAATACTGCTCTCAGAAATTACTTTAGACTATGAACCGGGTATGGGTGTTAATTTTTTTAATGAAATATTTACTTTTTAAGTTGCTATCGGTACTTATGAGAAATTAAACGTGCCATTGTAAACATAATATTTATCCGGTGATATATATCCTTTTATATTTTAAAGTTTTAAGACCATGAATGTTTCCTAAGTTCATCTAAACGTTTGAATGAATGAACGCATTTTAGTTTGCCTGCAGTTTAAAGTGCTTTACTTTCTCATGGCAAGTTTGAAGTAAGTAATCGGTTACTTGTATCCAAATGACTTAGGAAGTGGTTCTTGTGTGTATCATCATCAAGCATTAACAACTTTTTCATGTGTACTTTCAGTTTTTTTTTTTTTTTTTTTTTTTAAAACAAAATTTGTATTGTAAGCGACTGATGAATCCAAATAGTGACAAAATGGCTCACTTATTGGCTCCCTGTGAAGTTAGAAGACATATTTCTGTGATATCGTGTCTACCAAAATCCCTTTCCGTTTAAATTTCATGTATAATATTTTAAAAATTAACTTTGGTATTGCGAAACTACTTGATATGATATAAGGTCAGAAGAGCTAATTCCTTGAGTAACTTTTAATTTCAGAAGTAATAATATGTATTTAGCTTACTTTCGAGTATGGTCACTTAAGTAAAAATTATGACAGCAGAAAAAAACAATGTAATTATCCAAATAACTGTAAAAATATGGCAATTTTTCCCAACGTATCCTATTTTTAAATGCTGAATCTGACAATAATTCTTGGAGATATGTACGTAGATCAAAGATGAAGAGGGCCTGTCCACTTTAAAAGCAGCTGAGAATGCGAACTCAGTATTACATGTACATATATCTGGCCACATATAGGCGCTTAGCAGTCAAGTGNTGAATCTGACAATAATTCTTGGAGATATGTACGTAGATCAAAGATGAAGAGGGCCTGTCCACTTTAAAAAGCAGCTGAGAATGCGAACTCAGTATTACATGTACATATATCTGGCCACATATAGGCGCTTAGCAGTCAAGTNAAAAAGCAGCTGAGAATGCGAACTCAGTATTACATGTACATATATCTGGCCACATATAGGCGCTTAGCAGTCAAGTGAGCAGTTCTCAGAGAGTCTTACTTGGTTCCTACTTTCTGCCTGCTTTGTATCCTTCCGTCACAAATACATTAACAACGCCGTATTCTGTTGTCTGGTACAAAAGTCTATCGTGTGACTTGAGGCATTCCAAGAATATCAAATGCGCTGACGTTGCTGGAACATCAAATGTCCGTAAGACAAAATAAAAATATTTGTTTTACACATTGTACATTTAAGGGCGTTACGTGGCTATATCAGTGTTCTGCGTTTGTCAACACCTTCCCTCCCCCCTCGTGTCTTCGTTTCCTCTTTTTAACAACGACCTGAGCACAAGAGCGCCGCGTATTCACCTATCGGCAGATGTGGTTTCGAAACTTCTCACCCGCGGACAGTTTACGATAACCCCGGGGGTGCGCTTCACATGTCTTATAACAGTTACAAAACTGCATTAGGCCTAAAACTATTTCCCATAAAGGGAGCTGGTGAAAAATCATTTGGCCTGAAGTTATGTATTCCTCCTGAAGTCAATTGGCCTAAAATTATTTGGGCTAATCACTTGACTTAAAATTATTTGGCCTAATGTCACTTGGCCTAAAATTATTTGACCCATTCACTTGGCTTACAATTATTTGAATTTAAATCACTAGGCCTAAACTCGCTTCGTCCAAAAATAGTTGGCATAATTTCAGGCCAAGGGGCAGGTAAGGCTGTTCACGTTAAAGTGAGCACTTTTGAAAGCCCTGCTTAAGTTCTTATTGTATGCGCTCTGTATATTATTCCGCCATATGTAAATTTAACATTCCTATGGGCCTGAGCGCTGTATTCATTCGTCAGTCAAGTAAAACTGTGAAATTATTATAAAAGCAAATATTTTCCAAATTTGCTAGTTATCATATTACATGCATTAAAAAAAAACAGAAAATAGAAGAATTTACTTCAGTATTCACAAATGATTCCCGCACTTTTAATTCAACGGAAGACTTGGAACTACTTTTCGTCCGTTGTTACCAATTTTACGGGGCGCATTCCAGTCAGAGTGACCGTTAAAATATATGCAGATAGGGAGCAGTTACATTTTTCAGAGGTTGTTTTTAAAATTCTCAAACAACTCCGTGTCATCGTTGCGTCGCCCTGCAGTGCAACGAATCCCGTTGCCTTCCGCCGTCGCCTTCGCGTCGTCGTCTGTCGCCGACAGGCGGAGCGAATGGCCCTAGCTGCGGTGTCCTTGGAAGTATACGGGTGAAGGGGGGTGGGGGTCGTGGTGCACCTGCCTCACGCCAACAACGAGGGGTCATGAATGGAATTCCTCCGCCGGCAAACACACGCCGAGGAAAGGAGCAAGCAAATATTTGCCATCCACTTCGCCCCTGACGATGTGCCTAGTGCTGGAGGGAGGGGGGGTTGTTGTCCGCCCGAATAGCGCAGCCGACGACCGTTCCGTCTTCGCGCCAGGGTCTTTGTGTAGCCGCGCGCGCGCGCGCTCATGTATATCGACTCGCCGACCCGCGAGACTGACCACGAAAGAAGTCCCTCTATAAACCCAACTTCCCGCTCTCGTAGAAAAGTGAATTTCTGTATGTTCAAGCGCACTCGATAGCAAAAAATATATATACACTCATTGCGACATATTTCTGCTTAAATACTACGTATAATGAGATGTTAGGTCATTTTNTATAAACCCAACTTCCCGCTCTCGTAGAAAAGTGAATTTCTGTATGTTCAAGCGCACTCGATAGCAAAAAATATATACACTCATTGCGACATATTTCTGCTTACATACTACGTATAATGAGATGTTAGGTCATTTAAAAAAAAATCGAAAGGAAAATGTTGTTAATTTGTTTATAATTACGTATAAATTATAAAAAATTTCCCCGTTTTTGAACACGTAAATAATATAAACCAGTTAAAATTTGAACAATTTAAAGTAAGTATCATTACCATGTATACGTGTTCGCAGTTAACAAATCACTTTTAAAAGTACTGCTTAAGATCTTATTTTCTCATGTTGTATCCTTCCGCCAGATGTAAAATTCCCATTGCCATGGGTCTTATCACTTATTCACTCTTCAGTCAAGTGAAAACCTAAAATCGTCAGGCACCTTTATTGTATTACTAATATGCCAAGCCTCACTCCAATGTGTATAATGCAAAGAAATGCCAACTTGATTTGTCATAAATTTAAACATTAGGCCTACTGTATTAATACAATGTCAAAACTTAGACTATTTTACCAATATCGCTGCCAGTGTGTACAATAACGTATATGCAGTTAACGGGCAGTAACTTTTTTCTTCGCAATTTTATTTCAAAAAAGCTTACTTTACCGATAACAGCCCAACGAATACGTATTGAGTACCATACAAGAGCTGACGTCTAGAAATACGTTAAAATGACGGCAAATAAAGAACTGTAGTCTAAAGAGCAGCAATTGGAGTTATGGAGCAGAAGCGTCCCGCCTCAAACCAAAACGAGGAATTCCGAGGTCGCCATGAAAAAAAAAAAAAAGGAGCTGAATGATTTATGACTCTGAAGTGCGGGATAATACAATCCTGCCGGTCAAAGAGGGGCCTCGTCACCCCACCCCCTTTCACCAGCGCCCTAGAAAAAAATAATAAAGCTGAAAGCGTGGGTCGGACGTATAGATGCAGGAGAAGTGTTCGAATGACGAGTGGCCGACAGGAAGATATGACATCTAGGATGTGAGAAACAGCCATGGTCGTAAACAACTCTCACTTGCATTAGTATGCGAGCTATAGTCGGTTCACGACTGGAAGAGTATTTCTTGAAGCCCTGCTAAAGATCTACATTCAAACCCATTTCGTATCCTTCCGCCAAAGGTAAACAAACATTGCCATGTGGCAGTCAGATGGGGCACTGTTTACATGCAATGTTTACACTCCACTGTGTGTGTGTACATGTGTTCGTACATACACGTACCCATTATAAAATTCATGTATATATTATTAATTGATATTCCACAAGCGTAAAGTTTCTAATCTTGAGAATTTCACACAAAAGAATATGCGATGCAAGCGATAAACCTTTAATTCTATAAACCCAAAATGCGAGTATTAAAATTTGATGTTTCGTGTGTTTGTGTGTGTGTGTGTGTGTGTGTGTGTGTGTGTGCGCGCGCGTGTGCGGGTTTGATTTTGACTGGGGGGTTGGGTGGGGGAGAAAAACTGTCACTTTGATTACATATTATAGATGTGGCACAATATTTTCATTGAAATGTGTCAACATTCAAGGAGTCCATCCAACAACATAAACATGGCACCGCCAATCTCTCATAAGCCCCCGGATGGCCGTGCTGTCACGGGGTAAGGAACCAAAGTTCCCATAACCCACTATAAGAGTGGGTTTGCAACAAAAATGCAATCAGGCAGATTTTTTTCAAATAATTGAGCCGGCGGTAGGCCGCTGTTTTTTTTGTTTTAGTTGTGCTCCGAGCCCGTATTTAATGCTGTTAACCCCTGTTACTATCTTAAAATATTTTTCCAAACAAAAATCTAACTTAAAACTAATACGAAAATACATTGATTTCACTAATGTATAATATTCAAACAATTAAATTGAAACATGTTACTAAGCAAATGCTTAAAGGAGGAATAAAATAAGTGTGCCACAGATTTTGTAAAGAAATGACAATAACAAATTAAACATAACTAAAAATTGTGGCTCCAGTAAACAAAATATTAGAGAGAACGGTTGTTTACAATAATTAAAGAAGCTGACAATGGTGTATCCTAACATCTCCAGTTTGCATTAAGTTAAAACATCTTAAAGGCATAAGCCGCAGTACTTATAACAACTGTTTATTTATTTATTTATTAGTTAGTTAGAAGTACCGATAATAACTTATGGATTGTAGTGATTCATTTTGCTACAGAATTGTCATAGATGAAAACAAAAAAGTACATAAACAACTCAACACAGCAGCAACTATAAAAAAAAATAAATTAATACATCCATCTCCACTCCAAAAATTAGAAACCAATTATTAAAAAAAATTACATGCTTCAATGCTGCTCTCTGATGTATACTGCTACTTTACATATAATGCTATGAAGCTATGCTCAACAACATTACCCTACAGTTTAACACTACACAAAAAGATTTTGTAAAAAATAGGATACATCGGGCAGTGCCTGCTGGGTGTACCCAACTTACCATCGGACTTGCCATGTAGAACACCCCGGTACTTCACCCAGTGGCACTGCTAAAACGTCTCCGTCATCACCTCCAGCATCTTCTTCATCTGTTGTGTCCAAATTCGAGCCCAGGGGAATAATGAATGGAGCCATATCTTCAATGTCGTGATGGACCTCACTCTGCCAGGCCTCTACAATGATCTTCTCCTCGTGATCTACACATTTTGACAATCTGAACACAATATTATTCATGTCAGAAATACTGTTTGTGCATTGAAGTGTATAGTTGTACTTAACTATGTATTAATTGTTTCAGTACGAAATCATAGCAAAGCAGAAAGTGTAATGTTTAAGCATCAAAGAGAGTTAATACGGAGCTTGTCAAGTGTGTTTATAAGGCAACAGAACAGTCCAGACAATGACACACAAAAACAAACAGTTCACAACAAAGATATCCAAAAGCATGCGTAAATTAGTAGATAGTATGAGTTAGTGCACAGGATAAGTTGATTTAATAGTTACAGGTTAAGTAGAAAGTCAGAACAGAGGTTATTGGAAAAGACTAGACAATGGTCATTACACAACAGCACATACAGTATATACTACTGATGGGGATTAAGAGTTGGACCAGGATATACGGGGTGAGGAGAACTATGCTACTGTACTACACTCTACACGAGCCTGAAATAACTGTAACTCTCGCCTATTAAACTAACCTAAACTAACACAAGGTAGAGCACATCACATTGTCACACATCATTTGTAAACNATCCAACAACATAAACATGGCACCGCCAATCTCTCATAAGCCCCCGGATGGCCGTGCTGTCACGGGGTAAGGAACCGAAGTTCCCATAACCCACTATAAGAGTGGGTTTGCAACAAAAATGCAATCAGACAGATTTTTTTCAAATAATTGAGCCGGCGGTAGGCCGCTGTGTTTTTTTGTTTTAGTTGGGCTCCGAGCCCGTATTTAATGCTGTTAACCCCTGTTACTATCTTAAAATATTTTTCCAAACAAAAATCTAACTTAAAACTAATACGAAAATACATTGATTTCACTAATGTATAATATTCAAACACTTAAATTGAAACATGTTACTAAGCAAATGCTTAAAGGAGGAATAAAATAAGCGTGCCACAGATTTTGTAAAGAAATGACAATAACAAATTAAACATAACTAAAAATTGTGGCTCCAGTAAACAAAATATTAGAGAGAACGGTTGTTTACAATAATTAAAGAAGCTGACAATGGTGTATCCTAACATCTCCAGTTTGCATTAAGTTAAAACATCTTAAAGGCATAAGCCGCAGTACTTATAACAACTGTTTATTTATTTATTTATTAGTTAGTTAGAAGTACCGGTAATAACTTATGGATTGTAGTGATTCATTTTGCTACAGAATTGTCATAGATGAAAACAAAAAAGTACATAAACAACTCAACACAGCAGCAACTATAAAAAAAAATTAATTAATACATCCATCTCCACTCCAAAAATTAGAAACCAATTATTAAAAAAAATGACATGCTTCAATGCTGCTCTCTGATGTAGACTGCTACTTTACATATAATGCTATAAAGCTATGCTCAACAACATTACCCTACAGTTTAACACTACACAAAAAGATTTTGCAAAAAAAGGATACAGGGGGCAGTGCCTGCTGGGTGTACCCAACTTACCATCGGACTTGCCATGTAGAACACCCCGGTACCTCACCCAGTGGCACTGCTAAAACGTCTCCGTCATCACCTCCAGCATCTTCTTCATCTGTTGTGTCCAAATTCGAGCCCAGGGGAATAATGAATGGAGCCATATCTTCAATGTCGTGATGGACCTCACTCTGCCAGGCCTCTACAATGATCTTCTCCGCGTGATCTACACATTTTGACAATCTGAACACAATATTATTCATGTCAGAAATACTGTTTGTGCATTGAAGTGTTTAGTTGTACTTAACTATGTATTAATTATGTCAATTGTTTCAGTACGGAATCATATCAAAGGAAATGCAGAAAGTGTAATGTTTAAGCATCAAAGAGCTTTAATACGGAGGTTGTCAAGTGTGTTTATAAGACAACAGAAGAGTTCAGAAAATGACACTAAAAGACAAACAGTTCACAACAAAGATATCCAAAAGCACGCGTAAGTTAGTAAATAGTATGAGTTAGTGCACAGTATAAGTTGATTTAATAGTTACAGGTTAAGTAGAAAGTCAGAACAGAGGTTATTGGAAAAGACTAGACAATGGTCATTACACAACAGCACATACAGTATATACTACTGATGGGGATTAAGAGTTGGACCAGGATATACGGGGTGAGGAGAACTATGCTACTGTACTACACTCTACACGAGCCTGAAATAACTGTAACTCTCGCCTATTAAACTAACCTAAACTAACACAAGGTAGAGCACATCACATTGTCACACATCATTTGTAAACAAACCCTTGCATGTTTTTGGTATCAGTGACTGTAGTTGACCCAGAAACTGAATTATGGTCCTTTAAAATTATGTAAATTAGGTTGGCTATGTATCTCTGAAAGTGAAAAATATGACACTGATAATTTACAATAACTAAAAGACAATGGCTGTAGAACAGCGGTGTTGGGAAAATGCATTAATACACAATTGTTTTCTTAAAGGATTATGACTGCGATTTCATCGATTGCGATGTCCTCTCGTATTTAGTGAAGTGATATAGATATGTTTAATAGTAGGGGAAGTTCCAGTTATATCGACTGTAATCTATTTAGTGATGCATAACAATGACAATTAATGCCGCAATGTAACTTCTAAATACAAAACAAGCCGTTTCTTCAGAATCTTAAAATTCACTATCTCTCCATAACCTATATAAAATTAATTGGCTATAACAAACTCACTATAGAGGCAATTTTCCTTACAATTGTCAGTTGTCTTTATAGTAAATTTCCACTGTATATATTGGGTTGTTTATGAAGAATCCCTCGCAGGAGTACACAAATTCCAACACAAAGNCGCAGGGGTACACAAATTCCAACACAAAGTAGTTTTTATTTTTAATTACATATTGTAATACCACCTTTTGGTAAGGTGATTCATATACTCACATTTGAGTCTATATCTTCCTACAATCCTAGGTTAGTGTAAAACCCAACAATCCTAGGTTAGTTTAAAAATGTAAAATAGTGATTCACCCATCGTGGGGATAGGTTCTGTTAGGTTAGGTGGGCACATGTTACGAAATTAGTCGGACGTTAATGCCCGTCGTATATTCGTGTTCTGCATCATTAGTGGAGTGGAAATATACCATTTTCCGTGAAATTATTGTTATTTTTTTTACAGAAAAGCCCCCTAAACTTAATAATTACCCAAATAAAACTTTAAAAAGACACGTAGACAACGTTCGACGACGTTATCAAGTTATTAACAAATTTTCTTTATGTTCTTGTAAACACATTTCGTGGGCCAACGTAATTGATCTTAACACACACAACTTGCAAACGCAATGGTTAATACTACAGATATTTTAACATACCTTAGCACTGTAGATCTGGAGAGTTTCAACATTTCTGCCACTCTTTCCGCGACGTTGCAGGGTTTCATTTCCCCTCGCCTAATTAGTGAATACAAAGATTCGGCGAGTTTAATTATGTCCTGTTGGCGTTGATGAGTCGTGACCTCTCTCTTCACCTTGCTACAACTCATGACTGTACACAAAAACTACCGCAACATACAACGTAAAATACAGTAAATAAAATTTTAAGCAAACCTGAAATAAATTTAAAAAATATTAAACACGTTAGAACGCACTACGAGTAATCTCTTATACAGGTTACTGAAGCAAAAGGAATCTGTACGAGAAAGTTATCACAAATTAAAATCATACGTTATGAAAAACCAAATAATAAAGAGCGGATATTAGTAAAAAAAA
>NQII01000607.1:881226-892111 GCA_002778355.1 Clitarchus hookeri | reverse complement strand
CAACAACACAAGGAACGCTGGTTAGTAAACAAATGGCCGCTCTACTTTCACCTTGAGCGTGATCTTGTGAGTATGCAAGAAACATTGAAATCAAAGTACGTTAGCATCACGTCATTAATAATTGGCATAATACGATAAAATCCTTTTCGACACCCATTTGTAAGCGATAAATTAACAATTACGTTAAAACTTTGGAACTATTTCCTCTCTTTGTGCTGGCAACCTAACGGCATAACTGTATCCGCGCTCGCCGCTGTTTGTAATGTTATATGCATGTAGCTAACGGCCAGGGTGTTTTTTCAAAGGTTGATTTTCTAAAGTTTCTTCCAGTCGTGAACCGACTGTAGTTATCTCTGGCTGGCATGAAAAAGAGCAACAAACATCAAGGCTGTAAATTGAACGTCTAAGACAGAAATAACTGAAACACGTCCATTATGGTCGCATTGGTAAGGATAACAGAAAATTTTACTACGGTATATGAAGGCCCATACTAGTTTGGTATTTACCACCCTATCAATAGCGTAAAATGTTAAATACGCAAACACGTCTATGAAGTTCTACGCGCATTTGAAACCCCACCTGCAGAAATGAACAAAATAGCAGCGGAAAAGCACTGTATTCAACTTTCACAGTCAATAATTTAAGACATGCGGTGAATCTCTGTGCAGTATTTCAGACGTAGAATATGTAGTAGTTTTAAGTGTAGCGTAAGAAACTATTTGAAATGCAGAGCCAAGAATTATTTAAGTCAACAGTGTTTCTCAGGATTGTCTGGGGATAGAATTACTAAGAATTCTCTCAGTTGACAACAATCCACCATGCTATTTNACAGTGTTTCTCAGGATTGTCTGGGGATAGAATTACTAAGAATTCTCTCAGTTGACAACAATCCACCATGCTATTTTATATCCATCGGAATGTGGAGAATATTGCGCATACAAGCTGCGCAGTAGTTACTATGCGTTCCAACTTTTAGACTGTTATTGTGCCAATAGCGTGATCAAAAACAGCGTGGGTAGGATTTGAGGTTAGAACACTGTGTTGAAGGACATAATTACATAAGCAAATACCTCCGATATCTGAATTTCAATGGGTAGGGCTTACTGTGAGAATCTGCAATAAAGGACGCGTGAGAAACGCACTGCGAGCACAAACGAATTTGACACTTCCACGCACTTATTTATAAGGCTGGAATTCGTGATACATGTTTGGGGTGAGACTAGTTCTCTACCAACCACGTGAAAAATCAGCGTGATTTCCCTCCTTCGTTCTGACGTAGTTTGTTAGTACCTGCTGCCTCGCTTTCCCAAACAAGAACTACACTCTAAAAAATTTTTTCTCAAATTTGTCACATTACTGTGTATGCATTTTAAGGTAGCACGAATGGTGTAGTTATTTTTTATACATGCATGGTATTTTTCCTATATTTTTCAAGGAGAGAATGAAATGCGTAGTGAAATTCCCAGCTTTCTATAGTAGTATTTCTATATTTTCAGCTTGATATGTGGTGAATTTCCCTTACAGTGTCTTAGGTTAAAAACTTCCATTACTGTTTAGGAAGTTTACAGAAATATTTGTCTCAGTGCCAGTATACTTGTGTACAGCCGTTAGTTGAGCACTTTAGAAATAAGTAACGAAAGAAATTATCATTCTCCTTACGTTATTTTACTTTAGGGTAAATAATGACTGGATTATTTGCAGTAGTATTGCCGACGAGTCGAGGAATACACTACATTATCGTAATGTTCTTTAAATTGGTGGTAACCAAAGTCGGTTTCTGTTTGTTTTACGCACATCACAATTTTACTTGATACCGTAACATCTGTTTCCAACAGTCCTCATGACATGACCGAAGGAGTGACGGTAAAGTTTGTTTTTATTTATTTGTGGCTTGCAATAAGAAGAAACTAATCAATGCTTTGAAAATCTCTCAGTTAAACGCGACAGGTTTGCGTGACAAGGGAAACGAACAACAGATATGTTAGATTTTGCTTATATATATATANCTCAGTTAAACGCGACAGGTTTGCGTGACAAGGGAAACGAACAACAGATATGTTAGATTTTGCTTATATATATATATACATATATATAGGCCCTATATATATATATATATATATACATATATATGAATAATTCGTTTGCGAGACAAGAAGAATTCGCAAGTATCGTGAAAATATTTGCGGAAAAAAACGTTGGGAGAAAATAGTGGAACGAATTGAAAGAACTACTGTGGTATTTTCACAGTATGCAAGAACTATAAAATATTCAATTGTCGAACATGATGAAATTAAAATAAACGCAGAAATGGTTATGTAATATTTCTGGGTGAGATTACAGGCGCATTATATATAGGTATAGGCATACACATTTTGACGTCATCGTTTAAGTAGCCAAGGATTAGACGAAGGTTTGTTTATGTACGTAATCTTAAGCCTGAAAAAAAGGCATACATCTATGTCGTAGACGGGATTCTAGTCAAGCAACATTTTCGCCGTACGCTGTCTTTGCCGACTGCGGCAGGGAAGCCAACACGCAAGTTATTTTTATCGACAGTATGTACCGAGTGGAAATGGCCATAGTTTCTATTTTCTGTTTCCAGTTTCTTCGGCGAGGAATAACACGTCGTAGCCGGCGGAATAGTTGGACCGTAATGGCGATCGTTCCATTGCCCTCCACCGCTAATGGCATTACCGGCGTTAACAACTTTGTATTCACACCGGAACGCCTCCTCCCTGCCCGAGCTGGGGGGCAGAACAGTTGCTTTGTTTGTTTTCTTGGTAGTATAGGAAGGGCAAGGGGGAGCGGAGGGAGGCTGGAACTGGTCCGTTACGAGCCATTTGTGGGACGAGACGCCATTGTGCTGAATCTCTTCGCCGCAAACCCCGAGGCAATGCGCGTGCGGCCAGTGCAGACAATTCGAAAAAAAATAATAATAATAAAACAAAAAAAAAGAAGCTACTGGAAACATTGCAGTGGAAACTAAAGTACTGTCCCAGGCTCCGACGAACGTATATAAATTCTGCAGACGTCTCTCTTTTTTTTTTTTCATGCGTGCTTCCGAATCTTTAATGCATTTATTTTAACAGGTAAGGTACGCCACGTAAAATTCCAGTGAGTTCATTGACCCGTTAGGGCTATGGAAAATCTCGCAATATTCGAATTTCCGAAAAAATTAACTCAGAAACAGAATTCGAAATACCAAATATAAGTTTATGTTGTTAGATTTATCGACGAGATATTTGGACGTTGTTAACTATCATATACATCAGTAGTTAATACAGTCTATAGATATCTGTTTAAAAATTGCTAATATTTATTAGGGTTATGAGTCACGAAATCCGTAAATATGTCGCCTTTGGATTTTCGCATATGGGAATCCTGCCGGACGATGCCGCTGGTCGGCGGGTTTTCTCGGGGACCCTCCCGTTTTTCCCCGTCCTTGCATTCCGGCGCTGCTCCATATTCACCACGTTTCACCATCATCGGCTCTCAAGATCTCGATGTTAAGAGTCGCGCAAATTTCATTCATTCACTACTAAATATGCCAAAAAAGATGTCTTAAAATTAAAAAATTAATATTATATACGACTGTAAAATTTAAATGGATATATAATTTTTATTTTTTATTTTTAACGAAAGTTTATATGAAATTAAATTTGGGTTAAAATTAAATAGTAATTTTAATCTTATAAATTGTACATAATAAATTTTACAAACTTAAATAATTTTTGTATGTGTTCTGATTTTGTTGTTTCGATATGTTATCATTCGAAAAAAAGTCAACATTTTTTTTATTCGGAAACTATGCATTGTACCAACGTTTGCCGTATGTTGTGGTTTTGTTAATTGAAATATGTAGCCAATAAGAGAACACTCATAGAAATATATTAAATAGTTCAAATTCTGTTCTTAATTTTATGTTTTGGGAATTTGCACTCTGCGAGACCTATTATAATCCACTGCCCTGTACGTATTTGAGCATTAGATATTTGACCGCTGTCTGCTGCAACAGGGAGTAGCCATTTTTACTCCGGAACAGGTAGCACACGAGTACGTCCATTTTTTTTTCTTTTCAGAATTGTTACTGATTGCAGAGAACATCTAATATAGGCTGTTCATAGCTACCTCCAACTATTCTGAAGTTCTGCTGATATTCTACTTCCAGGATATTCCTCCGCATCATGCAAATAAAGCTTAACCAAGTATAGAAAACTACACCAAAGGGACACGCACCAGATTCGTGCGTAATAAATACAATGTCATTTTGTATAAATACTATCACTTACTACGGGTTAATATTTATATTAATTATAAATGAAATATTATAATTTGTAGATATAATAGACCGAAAAGTGCAATTTAATTAAACATAACGTACTTTAATGTTAACACATGTGCAATTTTGGAAAAAATGTCAGTAACATTACTGAAAATACCGTTTAAAAATTATCCAGACATCTGCTCTCTTCGTTTTTTCAATAACGCTCTCTCCGTTAATTTTATTTAAATCTCCGTTAATTCACGGAACGACGTATCCACAATATCGCAAGTTTATTATTTTTAATCTGCTCTTTATAAAATGGGTAACAAAAAAAGTTTTGCTTTCGTTATGTGGTGATTCACTGTCTATAAAAAAACTATTGAAAATTAATAAAAAAATCTTGTCCGGTAGCAGGATTTGAACTCGGAAAAAATGGTAAGTCCAACACTTTGCCAATTTACCTACCACGCCTTTACAAGAAGTTTTTGTTGTAAATACGGAATTTATATTGAACTATCTGTGTATATCTTAGTTTCTATTCATGTAATTTTCGTATAACATAGATATTAAAAACAGTTTAAATATTTTGTCTGGTAGTGGGACTTGAACACGAAACGAAGTATCAACAATCAATAACTCGAACCACTCACCTACCACACCTTTACTCGAAGTATTTCGTAAATATGGATTTTAAATGAAAGTGTTCGAACGCGTCTCTCTTAGTTTCAAGTCTTGTTAGAGCGCTTGTTATGTTTGCTGGTTGTAAAACGAGGTTACGAAACAATTTTTTGGTTTTCGTTATGTGCACGTTTCACTGTGTATGCAGAAGGGAGGGAATTTTCCTGTATCGGAATTTGAACAAGAGTAAAAGAATTTTTCACTCCATGAGTGGTTCGCTACTCACCTACTACAATTTTATACGAAGTAGTATTGCGAAGATGAGATTTTATACGCTTCAGGTATCTGCAGGGTTCGTGTCTCCAAATCGAAGCCATAAGAATACAAAGAGCTTCCGCATGGACACAGGATCAAAGCCATGATCGTGAAGTCAAGGTCAAGGTTACCCAGATCCAATATGAAGGTCGGGTGACGTCACAACATGGCGGCTGATCGGCGCCTAATTAATGGATGAAATTAATTGCAAAATTAATTCAAGAAAAATTAATTTTCTGAATTATTTATAATGGTGCAAAGAGAAAAACATGCAAATGTTATTTACGAATTACCACTGATTATTCTTGCCATCAACACTTACTATCTTTATCAGTGAGGGCACATTTTATGTTTCAATTAGCCACTGTATTTATACTGTACTGTCACTTAATTTTCACTCATTATTTGTATCCAATTAAAAATGTTCGCTGACATACATTTATATCATTCTAATGGCTGTCATTCCCGAAACAAGTGCAACTTTCTTACAGTTCAGCTGGCCGACCCCGGTCTCTGCTCTCACGATACACTGAGAAACATCATGGGCACTAAGTCTTCTTAATCAATAATTTATATAATTGGTTATTTTCTGACGAACATGAGATTAATTTTCACTGTGTAATTCACCCGATACTATAAATGATTTCCGTATTATGACGATCATATCCATTCGATTTTTAGTTGGAATTGAAAAGACCTTATTAACATCTCCCGTTGGTACGCCTGAAGGTTTATCAATGGATGGCATACAAACCAACTTATGACCCAACTTAAAAACTAATACCCATGCCCTACCTAGGATTCGAACCCAGAACCTCCCGTTCCGCAGACCGGCGGCGTGCCAACCTACTGCGCCTTGGTAAGTCGCCACACGTACATCCAAGTACCGTTATTTTATTCGGACTTGTATTCTTTCAAGTACTAACTGAGGATCACGTTATTTAATGAAATGAAATAGGGAAGTTGTGATTCTCAGATATGTCGGCTCTGGTATCCAAGTGAACATTTACGAATGTTGTTAGAAATTGCGATAAACAAAATCCGTATTTCGTGGGTTTAGTGTTTGACCGGAAGCGCTTACGTAAATCGCCTCTCTCGCCGACAATCGAACCCGCGCGCCTCGGCGAACTACCGTAGTCGAGAGTTCTGTAAGGGCGTGAAGGGGGGCTACAGGTCACGCAGTTTCACGACAGCGCGACCTTTCAAACCCTGCCTCTTGCCATCGATATTCGTACGGGCCGCCTCCGTGCAAAGGCGATGAGATTGAGATAATGCCCGACGTTGGCCGAGGGTGCAGGCAAACCTCTCCTCCTTCCACTCCTCTTCTAGCACCCTTCCCCTCCTCTTCTAGCTGCTCCGAATTTTAAGCGCATAAACGAGCGCGCAAAGCTGCGCGCTGGAGGAAAAAAAACAAAAAACAAAAGGAGCAGAAAAAATCCATTAAAATATTTACCTTTCGCGGAAATTTTCTTTCCTTTCCGTTTTCACCTCCCGTGTTTGCGGCGGTCTCTGGCGTCATGGGGGACATTTAATTCGCCCCTGCAAATTTTCAATTTCTCACTAGCTCGAGAATCGCCTTTTTAACCTCGCCTCCTTTAGATAACGTGCGATCAAGTCGAAGTTTGCACGGGCATCTCGCTGAAGACACTGAGAAAGTCACGACTGCAGCGAGGATGCGGCTGTGTAGAGCTCGTTCGAATCTTGCAAAACCAGCTAACAATATCTTGTTTTATTTGTTTACATTTAAAAGTGAATACTGACTACGATACCTAGTTAATACTGGAAGCGGTTTAGTAGAAATAGTTATCTCAAAAATAAAATACTTTTACAATTACGGTATTTAAATTGTTAGCCGCAAAATCTCAGTTTTTATATCAGTGTAATAATTAGCGTGGAAGTGTAATATTTTTATATTTTTCTATAAATAGATACAAATGGTGTATATCAGTGTTACACTCTTCTAGTGTTCGTGGGCTTGATGAGCAGAAATAATAAAATAAGTAAAGATTTCAGGCTATCTCAGTAAACCGTAAATAACCTATACATTTTTTGCACGTACTCACATAATTTAAATCTAATTTTTTCCCCCAGTGAAATGGTTAAGCCAAAGAAATATTTTTCGTATGTGCACTTAAAAAAAAATCAACTTGCGCGCGTTTTACTCGACGTGTACCGTATGTAAATGGCGGCAAACACAACTCAAATCACAGGCGTCCGTTGCCGCATAGAAAACAAATTTGTATAAATTTGTTCCCAGTTTTGTGAAATAGAAATGTTTTTACTCGATTTTGACCGTAAGATTGGATATTCTTTTTATTTATTTGCATGTATTTGTAATATCTTTGCTTGAACTGGACATTCTTAGTAGTGCCATTGAGCACTTGTTGTCATACCATATAACTATAATTTTTTATATTATGTTTTTTTTCCACATTCATGTGTTNTGACCGTAAGATTGGATATTCTTTTTATTTATTTGCATGTATTTGTAATATATTTGCTTGAACTGGACATTCTTAGTCGTGCCATTGAGCACTTGTTGTCATACCATATAACTATATTTTTTTATATTATGTTTTTTTTCCACATTCATGTGTAGTCGCTCACATGGAACTTCGTTTTGAACGGTCCAGGAAAACGTTCTAATGTAATATGCAAATCCTGGTGTGCGAAACACGAATCACCTAAAACAATGCAATTGAATTTTGTGCGAATAATGCGCTGTCTACTAGAATCAAAAGGAATTGCATATCACACGAATTTGAATATCGCGTTGTCGCTCGATCATCCGAGAAATGCTCAAAAGATAGAAGAAAACTAGGTTGTAAACTTTTACGTAAGCAACACATATTACTTGAAGGCATTTGTATGGACTAAATAGTTAGGGTCAACTCTCGCAGCGGGTTATCTATGGTTTAGGCAATTTGCGGAAACTTCATTGCTTATTTGTACAACCACGTCTCTCTTTTCGAGTGAGAAAATATTTACACTTTCTTTATAGTCACACACGATTATTCCACATCTTCTGCAAAAAATGTGTATATATATATTTTTTTATTTATTAATATATATATATATATATAAATGTATCAGTGCTACCTCAGTGACATGTATGTATTACGAGATAGCATCAGGTTAGAGTGAACGACCGTTAAAGATGTCATGTTTGACGCTACGCTGAAAATTCTTAATGCCTAATGATTATTGCAGAATTAAGAAAAAGCATATATTTCATAACTACTGTTTTCGAAAAAAAAATTTCAATTAAAATAAAACATAAAATATTTTAAAACACAGATTTTTACCGATGGAAATGCACTCGCCATACACTTGAATCTGTCAATAACTGCATCTTAGTGCGCCTAAAAATTTTAAGTTATTTATTAGTCAGCACTAAAGCAATTATTTTAAATTACAAAATATTTTGTAGTCATCCATTCCTTGGCAAAGAGGGGTCCATATTTACATTTTTACCGTATCACTGTTTTATTGCTCCTGGAATCATGTCCTACTTGCCTGGCTATTTGTCAGTCAGTTGTTTTAGCTATCGTTACGGTTTGACTGCTTTTTGAAAGCCGTGGAGTGTGTCTGCCATTTATGTTCACACCCGTACACCCGTAACTACAGATAAAGTTATTTGTTGTTTTCAAGTCAGCAGTAAATATTTTAGCGCGAGTGTTGAAAACTTTAGTGCAAGGGACTGTGTCGAAAAAAAAAACACACGAACTAAATAAATCATGCCTTATTTTTCCCAGATGTTTATATATTAACGCGCGTGTGATTTATTTAGCCTTATCCACACAAGACAAGCTGAGCACTGCTACCGTGTTATGGACGGTAATCCAGTTTATTTATGCCTGTCGGTCCGCTAGGCTAGGAAATTAGGAACGAGTAATTTTCACCATATACTTGTCACGCTTCAGTTCTCACTCACGTCGATGTCAAACGCTGATCAATTATTTACGCCACGTCTCTCCTGCCGCTACAGTGTAATTCCAGCCCGCAGGCAGGCATTTTAGCTCACAAAATCGAAAGGTTAGCTAGGCTTTGTGAGAACTAGCGTCCAGCTTGTTTTAAGTGTATTTTGTATGCTCATTAAGTTGAAGCAGTGAAAATTGCACCAACCGAATATTATTATTATTTACTCTTATGTTTATATGCTAATCAGGAATTTAACATAAAGGGCGGGACATGGGTAATATTCGTGTCAGTTTCTCCCAGCATCATTTTCTGGGACAAAGTACTCCCAGCGCGAGGCAGAACCTGTGATCTTGCGATACATGGTAAGGCATGAACAAGCATGAACAAACTGCGTAAACAAAATTTTTTAAAGGCGTTCAAGTGTCAAACTATTTTCTACATTTTCAGTATATTACATAATTTTTCGTTGTGATATGAAATATTAATCTGAAAAAAAAATTATACTAAGAACAAAAAAAAACTTTTCAGAAATAAATAAAACAAACTGCATTAAAAAAATGTTATCCCTATTTTTTTTTTTTTGACAAATCTCGAAAGTAACAAAAATAATACATATTGATACAGCTCAAAACAACTGTTATTTGCATTGGAATGTCACGAAGAATATTTCTGAGAAATTTGCTACGCCACTAGCTCGTATTGTAATTTTAACTTTTGAGATGAAATTTTAACTCAAAAAGCTTACATTTAAAATCTTGCCGCAGGTAAACCATGTGAGGGATTACAAATAAACTGCACTATGCTACTCCTATGACATATGTATAACACTTTAGCTGAAACCAAATTTTGTGTTAAAATAACATTTAGAAATTTTTATTAATATAAGGTTCAAAATTATGTTATACGCTACTTTTCACGGGGTTTGTTAAATATTTTAATCACATTATCACCAATACTGTGTTAAATGCTACCCGTTATTTCAGTAACTGAATTTCACTGCTATGAATTATTCACATCAAATTCCCAATTTTATTTCCCTTATTCGCCGAAGTAGTAGCAGCTTGTCAACTGTATTTTCCAGCTAGTATTGTTTCATGGCATCTTATTTCTTATTCGTATTTAATGCATCAACTTTTAAATAAACTATATGAACACAGATTTTTTTTTACCGAGTATTTTGAAACTACCAAGTGCCAATAGAGTTTTGTGGTAATTTATGTAAAAGTAAGTATTTCTGGAGTGGAAATAGCGATAATTATAGTATGTTTTTGCACAGGTATGATTATGAATTACTCGTGAGATGTACTAGGGTATTTTAAGCAAAAACCCACAGCTTAAGTTATAATTGTGAGACTAACCCCTGGACACGTAGACGTACTGGCATACCGCACTTCGCACGCATGTTGCCTATCATCGCTTCTCGTAGGGGCATTGCCTGTTTCGCTTCTTGAGTTGAGGAAGGGGCACGACAATCGTTACGGCGGCACGAATAGGTCGCGAATAATCGACGACGTAATTACGAAATGAGTTGACGGTGGAGTCTGGAGGGGCGAAGGCGACCAAATATTTGCGTGATCCGTTGACGTTGGTGAAGGGTGGAGGGGGGAAAGGGAAGTAAAACACAAACACAACAACAGCGACACTGCCGCGCTTTATTTATCTTCAATTATTTGCGTCCATGCGAACCTCAAAAACTGTTTACACCCGTGCCTGTGGGGCATGTGCAGAGGGAAGAGCGGGGAGAGAGGGGGGGGAAGTAAGAGTCGA
>NQII01000607.1:865594-881183 GCA_002778355.1 Clitarchus hookeri | reverse complement strand
GGGGGGGGGGAAGTAAGAGTCGACGCCTAGGAGAAGGTGTTGGCTAGACGAGGGACGATAACAAAGAGAGAGGGATTTGGTGAAGGGGGGGAGCTCCCAGGGGGGAATAAATCTGAATAATCTTGGTGCGGCGTGTTCATTTGAATGTAAAAACCAGCAGGGGCTATTTTGTGCCCGGAGATAACAAGAGCTGCCAATTAAAAGGGGTCGAAGGAAGGAAGGAAGACTGAGTCGGAGAAAAGACTGAGTAGACGCACATCTGCGGCCGTCGGCGGCGGCTTTAAGCATGCTCTGCCGAGTGTAACAGCGGGCTTGCCGAGGGGTCGGCGGAGGAATAACCACGCCGCCTTCGTTAAATCGTGCGTCGACACACTGCTGAAGGGGAAGGGGAGAGGGAGTTGCTTCCCCAGCTCATTACGGCGAAACTCGCAGACAATCACGGCCAGACAGACTGTCGCTTATTCCCAAGGAAGGGCCTCGCTGATGAAGGCAAGGTTGGCGGCGAAATATATCGCGGAGTAATGAGGGTCATGTTATGCTGAAACAATGCAATATTTAAAGCAGAACCTTTCCTTTAATCGCAGCCTGGTAGAAACACGGTATCTTGTCAAGGATGGTAGAATAACAGAACATGTATTATTTTGTTCAGGCAGTTTGTTAGCATTGGATGTAAGAAGTAGGGTTTTAGTTTTGTTTTTCACCATGCAGTATGCTCCAACACTTACCTATATCATAGCTGGAATATTTTCCTCCATTTCATTAAAAATCGATTGTGTTTAATTGTGGATCCGTTTCATGAAATGGGATTCTTTTTTAGTGTTTTTAATAATAGTGAATTGCATTAATTTTAAAAGTAAAATGTAAACCTATTTTTTATTTTTAAATCAGACACATTCCGAAATGAACCTTAGAAATTTACCTACTGAGAATATCAAAATCCGGTTTCAACAAAATCGTAGGAACGTATTCATATTCAAAAATCTAGTGATAATTTATCATTTGAGGAAACAGCACAGAAAATAGAAATATCACGCCGTGGGAAAAAAAAATTCATTACTAAACTCAACTACTGCGAAGAAATTAGCAAATCTAATGAGTAAAGACATTACAAATGACCGATAATGACGTTCGGATTTCCTCCCCATTTATTTCTCGAATATATTTTAATGAATTTTTGAAAGTCGATAACACGGGAAAAAAATGAATTCCAGCTCGGAGGGCGAGAGGGAAATTAATTTGTTAACGGGTGGGAGAAAGTGCTTTATTTAGCATTTAATTTTTAAGGGGGCGGGTGTAAGGCGACTGTCACCAGGCGAAGGAAGGACAGCGAAGTTTTCCCCGGGGGACGAGCCAAGTCCTCCACAGGTCCTTGTCACGTGGCCTGGCCTCCACGAGATGAAATATCTCGCTGCTCCTGAGCTCAACGGTGTGCCTGGCGAGTCTGCAACATTCAGGCGAATCGAAGACAACACCTCATCGCGGAGTAGATAGTACACAGAGACAAAATGGCGTGACGGTTCCTGTCACGTGGGCGTACTTGGACTAGAACTAGTCCAAATATATAGCTACTTTGCGAAATGAACTGCTACAAATTGTATCAAATAAACTGTGTAGGTCTGTCTGCAAGAAACTATCAAGTCCTCGTGAATAGTAATCTCTATACAGCATGTTCCGCGACTCAACCAACATACTTCGGCAGCGTTTTATATAAAGCATTGGCAACAAAGAAATGTAATATATACAAGTAGGACATGTAGCCCCATATCAGAGTTATAAGGACGTAAGTGCAATAGAAACACAAATTGGAATTACTGAATATCTATAATGCAATTGACTACATTCACGTTGTAAGTCCCGCCCAAGCTGTTCAAAATGTGCCTAATCTGACCGTAAGCAGACTGTTAGTGTGGCTGGCGTGGCCAGTCTTTTTTAGTGTGCCGAGGCTAGTGGTTGTGCAACAATGCCAGGGATGTTCACACTTACAGAGTACACAGACATGGTGTTTGTTTACGGATACTGTGACGGAAGTGGGCGCGGTGCAGCAGCTGAGTATCCGCGCAGGTGGATTCGAAGAGGTTGGCCAGTTCCATGGCCGGCGCGTTCTCCAGACCTCTCCCCGCAGGACTTTTTCTTCTGGAGCTGCCTGAAGAGTAGGGTTTACAGCGGACGGCGATCAGACACACGAGAACAGTTGCTGCGGGTGATAACCGACGCCACTAAACAACTCAGAAATGAACTTGCAGGCAAGAAGTGGCAACACGTCATGGTAGGCTACAATATATTGCAGTCTGTTTACGGTCAGATTGTGCAAATTTTGAACAGCGCTTGTGATACATTCAACATGAATATAGTCAGTTGCATTAAAGACATTCACTACTTCTAATTTGTGTTTTTACTGCAAAAACGTCCCTGTAACTCTGAAATGAGGCTACATAGCCTACATTTTAATATGAAAATTTTTGTTCACAATGATCTGCATAACACACTGCCGATATATGTCGTTTGAGTGGCGGAACAGCCTGTATGAATGTGATAGTTGCAAAGACCCGCACAAGGCATCATTGGAGAATGTTTTGTTCGCCATTTTGTAGTATACTGCCACACGAATAAATACAATTTGTATGTCATATTTCGGGAAAACAATTGGCCGATTCGTACAGAATTTGATGAACGAGCAATACAGCGGCAGGTGATGAAAACTGGTATGGATTCGACATACAAATGATCCCGAAGTACGGTACTTTTATATCTAGGGTACGTGGCAACTCAAGCGATGGTCGACAAGTCGGGGACTGGAGCAATGAAAAGCCTTCTTCTTGTAGTTATTGTCATGTGGGCCTACTCATTCTCTGATTGCTGCGAGGAGCTCTGGGAACGGGTGTGTCTAACTGGCTACCGCATGCTGGGAAAGGTCCGCTATTGGTTGGGGTGCCGGCTGGCGAGTAGGTTACGTGGCTTTGATAGGCGGACGGCGTTCCAACATGTTTCTGGCCAAATGACGCAATTTTTCTGGCGTGTGCAGCTGTAGATAGCGATGTAAACGGCGGTTTCGCCTCTGTATTCTTAAATACTCTGTGGCCACATCTCAAGGCCCTCATTGCAGTGCGACTTTGTCTAGGCTTTCCTTTCACATTCAACTAATTCTCGGCTAAATAAACACTTTCTAACTGAAACATTGTAAAAAAAATAATAATAATTTCGCGTAACCGTTTTTTTTTTTTTACGTCCATAAACACTAATTTTAATACAAACCGTAATGTTGACAACAAATCGGGAGGTACGTTTTTGAATGCGTGTTAAATGTGAACTGTTTTTAAATCGAGACCAGTGGATATTTTTGTTTCGTAAACGTTATATAAAAACTGGCAGGAAGTGGCTACCATATTTATTTCTAGAACAATCTGTCAGTATCACTTGATAGACGTAGATGCGGTTTGAAAAGCCAATCGAAACTGCAGTGAGGATTCGACTATTATCCCGACTACATAAGACTGGCTAGTCAGATGAAGCCGTTTGGTCCAACATGTGGCACTGCACTGTGCGCTTAGGGCACACTGGTGCCGATTGATGCGGTGGACGCACGGCGTGGCAAACTGTCTGGAAGGCAGGAAGCTGTCCCGCGTCAACCCCTCCCCCTTCCACCAGCTGAGACCGTTTGCTGACTGCCAGGAGCATTCGGTACTCCCGTAGCAAAGAGAAATGGAAGAAATCGCAATTGGGTTCTGAGCGCGCATTCGTACAATTATCGTGATACGATGGTAGACGGTATCGTATGCGATAACGTCGGTTCTTAAAAAAACTGGAGTATCGGTGCAGGGGTAGTTTAAGACAGAATTCGGTTGGCAAGGCGACGCAAACCCGGTCATGGCGACAAATATCATACTTAAGGAGGTCGCCTACCTGGCGCTTCAAATGCGCTGCAGCGTGTGTGGAAAATGATTTCTATAACGAAACTATTAAACGTGCGACCCTTATGTTTACCAATTAAAAGTTATCACGTTCCAGACGAAGATGGAACGGCACTTTCAATACATAACTCTCAGTGTATACATTGTTTTCATGTCCTCCAGCATAGCTAAAAACAGCTTCTTCATACGGCTATACCTCAAAGTACGCGAGCCGGATCCATGCGAAACTACGATAGAGGCATGGAAAAATGGACTTTGCTACAGTCTCGCGTCCAATAAAATTATAGGGTCACCGCTTAAAGTCACCTTCAGACGAGTCGCCGACGGAAAGACTGCATGCCAGTTGTGCGCCCAGGCGCGTAGAGGCGATACCATTTTGCATACGTCGGCCGGCGTCGCTCGTATCGCTTCATCTTTCTTTGCCTCATCCACACAAGCATACACTCTAAATTCTAATCAGTAGAAAACCACTGATTCGCAGTGAAATTAAACTACTCGAATCAGTGAAAATGGCTCCAGTAAGAGTAAGTGAAAAACCACTTATTGTTTCAGTGAAAAAATTTAACTGATTTAATTTGTTTTCCGCATTTAGCTTGCTGTACTGTTTTATTTGGCTCTATTTCTTCATGGAATTTTCTATCTTTGTGCATATATATTCTTGACTACAGCATATTTGGCTTGCATTATGTCGTGTCTGGCAATACTGCTGTGTTTTAGTGCGTTTCTTTGTTGTGTTGTCCCATTTTGTTCCTACTTTTTTTGTCAGTGTCTTATATTTTTTTTCAATCAGGTTTCTAGCCTGTGTTGGTCGTGTACATATACACATATTTTTCGTAATCAGTTGCTTTTCCGTTTTTTGACTCTATTCCCTCATGGAATTTTTCAGTGTTGTACACATATACTTATTTTTTCGTCCATAGGTTACTTGTCTCAATTATGTATATTTTTTCATGTTCAGTTCTGTTTTTCCCGTGACAGACATCTGCAACGCAATGGCAAATTTCCAAAAATCTCCATTTATTCAACATAATTAATTCTTGTCCTTTGATCGTATTCTTCTAGTTACGAAAGTTGAAATTTTCCTTTGATTTAATTCGTTAACACAGATCAAAACGTACACCGAAGCACCAACTTCACTCTAAATTAGTGCTGGCACTAAAATTATGTTAATTAGAAACGCCACAAACCACAAACGATGATCATAATACTTCTACCAAGAAACATTCCATCCCATAAAGTTCATCACCGAGTCACTTTTTCCAGACACAGCTGCATACATATATGTGATGGAAAATATTCTTAAGTTCAAACCAATTTCCGGTTAGACTTCAGTTTTTGTAAACTGAAGCTGATACCGTTTGGTTAATGTCTGAAGTGTATTAGTTCCTTCCTTATTCTGTTGCGGATTTTTGTTGGATTTTTTTTTCCGCGAGTGCTGAATAAATATTGTTCCAATTATAAAATAAATACAAGAATTTGAACCCTATTTGTGCACACAGTATGAATTCGAAAGTAGTTTGTATCTCTTAGCGCAACTTTCAATAGCAACTAATCTCCAATAAATTTGGGTACAAAAATATTTCTTTGAGTACTCTCTCTCCCTCTCTCTCTCTCTCATTCGTATTGCGTTTAAGATCGGATGACACCGTTTGAACAAAATTTAGCCTTTTTCAAGCGATTCACGTATATTTAGTAAAATGATAACAATATAATGATATATTCAGTTAGATAATGAAGAAGCTTCTAGCATTTTAAATGGCGAAGGGTGTTCCAGACCTGCAGTCTACACAATCGTTACTTACCTCTGTCCTTCACTCGCTTTATTATTTCCTTGAGACGAGATATTGCTACTTATAGAACGTCACTCAACGTGTCCAGCTGTCGTTACACAAGCTAAAAATACTATAACCAACATAATTAATTATTTTATTATTTTATCCAAGTATTCCATAACTTTTAGACACTGAGTCAGTAAATTCTATCAGTTAAATGCTTACAGCTGGAAATATATTCAATAATGTGTATAATTTAATTTTTAGTTCTGGTGGCATCGATTTTATGCATGACCTAGTTATTTCTAAAAAATACCAGTTTTGCTTCATACGAAGCAGTTTCGTGTGTATAAATTAAATATTTACACAGTAAAAAAATGACAAATACTACCTCAGTGGGGGCCGCGGTGACTGAGCGGTTAGACTGCTCGCCTCCGCCAAAGCGAACCGGGTTCAATCCCGCAGGTCTCTCCCGGATTTTCGCAAGTGGGAATCGCGCCGGACGATGCCGCTGGTCGGCGGGTTTTCTCGAGGATATCCCTGTTCCCCTGCCCTTGCATTGTGGTTCTGCTCCGTTCTCACCTCATTTCACCTTCATCTGCTCTCAATACCTCGTTGTTAAGGGCCACCCAAATCTCCCGACTCATCAACTCAACGACTTCCTCAGTGCAAATGCTTAATCACAGACATAAATTCATCAGAAATATTTCTTAAAAATTCTACATATAAAGAAATATACTTTTGCATAAATCAATATTTTATGAATTGTCTTATTTTTGATAAATAATAGTGATTACGATATAATTATGTCTTGAAACTGATAACTAGAACCTCGCGTGGATTCAGCATATTTTTACGCTTTGATTGTTTCTCTTGTGGGGCTCACAGTTGTACCTCATGTGTTCACGTAAGATTGTGCTCTACGGACACCTTTTGTCGCCTACCACTCTTCCTAAGGTACTTACTTCGCTCTCCTTGTAAGCAGGCAGGTTGATTCTGGCAAGTAGACAATACACGCACCTGCTGTGACGTCAGTATTCTGATGAACAACACACGTGCGCACACGCACGTTACGTCTCCTACAGCAGAAGGATCGAATCGTCGGCTACATTGTACACTCTGTCACAGAGAAGCATCCCTTTTATACTTCCCGCATTTGTTGTTATGAGTTGCCATAGTTTCTGACAGCAGTCGTGGACTGTGGCCGTGTAAAAATAATAGTAAATGCCACTAAACATTTCTGAAACTTTTCCAGAAATAATATTATAAACGGATAGTTTTTTTTTATCTTGTCAATATTGAGTCTTGTCTTCGAACAGTTACCTGTATGTACAAAATCTGCTAGTGCTTTAGAGTATAAACTGTTACACTGAATTCTCTGCTTATATATTTATGATCTTGTTTACCTAGGTTGCCAAATGGCGTGTATAGAAGTTCTTCAATATTTAAACGTATAAAATAAGTTAGAATTTGAAATGCCGGCGTATACTTGCGACTGTAATCATAAAAACATTGTCCGCAAATTTCAATGATTCGTTGGAATATTTCTCGGATACAAAAGTAGTTAAGATGAATTGTTTCTAAAATTATCTTCAGGTACGAAAATTACTGTTCAGAAATTTTCTAGTGACACATCTGTGGCACACAACTTCCAGTTTATTAATATGTCACGAACTTAAATCCCATTGGTTTTACGAACTTCACAGCCATCGAAACCTCGAGTATTAAATAAAGGAAATCATTATAAAATTTTACAATCCTTTTACAAGGTAAAAACAAAGACAGACAGCTCCATATAGATGTGTTTACCGAATGAGTTACATCATGCCATAGCAAGCCTGTCGTGCACTCGGAACGTTGTACATTCTATTCCGGCCTGCAGCATTGATCGGTGTTTTTTCTTCTTCCTATTCCTGGTAAACGCCAGTGTAATTGCATAATATGAATTTTCTCATCCTTAACCCATGTTCGGCTCTCAAGACCTCGATGTTAAGAGCAATCCAAATTTCTCCACTGAATTACATATAGAAATGCAATCTTTATAAAAAGTCAACTTTTGAATAAAGATACATTGTTATCACTGATCATTCGTAATTTTCCCGCATCTGTCTGTAACCAGAATGTCTACATTACCATTCAGTTTGTTTAATTCTACTAAACCTCCCGCCATTTTCAGTTTACCCTTCGTTACTTGCTGAACTGTTGCGTGTATAGGTTTTTCACGGTAAAGTGAGCACTTTTGAGGTCCTAGTTACCACCTTTTTTTTTTATTAAATGTTTCCACTTAAGTAATAAAAAAATTGTCTATAATCCAATGCACTTAGAAGTTAAGGCTCTGCGGCTAAAATAAAATATATGTATTGACTATTACTCCAAATGAGAGAACGAAAGTGTTTTGAGACAGCCAAAGAGGAAATTGGACTCGTGCAGCAGCGACGTTCGGGAACGCCGCCCCACGGCTGGAGATGGNCCCCCGCGGCGCGCCACCCACAAACACGGGTGTAAACGGGCTGCGTTTGCAGGGCGCCCGCGGATGCTACATCACAGCGGCCTTTCCCCGCAGCTCAGCGCTTTTGGAGCCATCCGCGCCCTGCGCCTACGTTTGCCATACGTCTGGCAGGAATTATCTTCCTGACACTTAGCTTTTGTATTTTATGTTAACTGATAATGGAAACATTAATGTATGTTATTAATTATAAAAAAAAAAATATTTTTTTTGATTAAAATGTTATAAACTAGAATTTTTAAAATGTCACTTATGTTAAGCTATGCGCGAAGGAAAAAAAATAAATTGTATGGTTTTGGTACATACATATATAACAACTGTAATAAAATTGCATTGGTCTAATTTTTAACCAAAGTCCTCGTTTTTCAGACTGAATGTCCTCTTTTTGATTTCTGAGCGCCTGGTTGCCCTACCCGCGTCCACTCTGGTAGCGTCCACCCCCCCCCCCCTTATTTTTGAAGCGCCGAGCATTTCGCTAATTTATTCGGTGGCAAGGTAGAACAAACAGTTTTTATTTTTCCCTACCATCGTGGTTGGACGGCAGCAGTTCTATAGACACGTCCCGTTTAACTGTGAGCCAGTTTTAAGCAGGGAGTAGCGGTGTGAGCCAGCGTTGAACAGTTCTCAGGCCTCACTTAATCACAGGAACCAACGAGCATGGAAGACTTTTAAATTCCAGCATGACGGAAAATCGATCGGCGAAATTCTCGAGTCTCTACCTATTACCGATTTTCACGACAAAAATTTATGTACCCTGGCATTTTAAAACACTTTAGGGCTCGGATGTTTCTAATTGTTGCACGTCCCGGGTGCCTGCCTGTCCACGAATTACAGGCGTTTAGAACCGGAGTGATGTATATCTGATTGGTCATGTGAAGTGCCACAGCGTCTGCTCACAAAGACTCGCCACGAATAAACAAAGAATAACTGTAGGTGCGCATATATATTTATGTATATATATAAATATATATATATATATGATATTGAAGTCTAGCCTTTGGGGAACTCTGCGTGAGAATCAAAGGTGTCCACCTATTACCCATGTACATTTTTTTTCCAGGTGACATTTGTACTTTTTTTCTTTTAGCGGAAAAAGTGAAAGTTTGGTTTGCACTTTGCAGTTTCATCGCTAAAAAGTTTGCTTAAAACTTCATGTGCGCAGTGGTTACCGATATTTGTGTATGAGAACGAGGTACAGTTTTGGGCATGGCGCCATTACAGAAATGTGTTCTTGTTCACATTATGACCCAGGAAATTACGCGCAAAATCAACAAGGTAAACTGTGTTTTGCTCTGTGCTATACCTAATCGTTTGCTAGTTTACACATCGGCTACTAAATAATAATAATAGTAATAAAACGTCTTTATTTTTGTGGCAAGTTAAGGTATGATCACCTTCTCTTACACTTAATCACATTACATAATAAAATATAACACTTATTATTTTAAAATTAAAAGAAATATAATTATTTTTTAACGAAACTCAATGTCTACTATAAAATTAGAAATTAGCTTATATGAAACACATAAAAGCAACATACATAAAATAAAAATAAACTTAATAGTGAACTTACACGATTTCTCTTTTGATGCATGTTTTTATGTGGATACGTATATGCATATGCATACACATACACGCATACACAAAACCACATACATACATGACATATATTCACATACATTTAATTGTACTATATTATATAAATAAACAACATAACACCGATTAGCAAAAATTCTAATACTGCATTTTAGTTTAAGGATTTCTGAAGGAAAGAAAATCACAGCAAATAACTATTTAAATACGGGAAAAAAAATTAATGTAAATCATTTTATGTTTACTAAATTGAAATTATGTCAATTACCTAAAAATATACATAAAACAGAGTAATGCAACGTTTACTCGCTCACGCTCATTCACACACACCTGCATACATTGGCAGTATATTAAATTTATTAAATAATAACATAAGCATCAGAAACATCACTACAGCCACATGAAGCAGAAAGAAAATAAGTTAGAGGCATTATAAAATAGTAGCATTCACAATAAATATTGATTATATAAAATCCATATTTTACGTTCATTGAAATATTTATAGCGGGACCAAGCTGTTCCGGCATAATTTTTTGAATTTATTGATTGAAATTGTATCTCTTGCTTCTTGAGGTAAGCAGTTTCAGAGTTTAATTGTGGTGCCGATGAAAGATGAAGCTAAAAATGAGTTGTGTTTTGGTATTAGAAGATTTTGTTGATCGAAAGAGCGAGTGAAGTATTGGGCGGTAAGAAACGAGACGAAAGGTACCGACGACATTCTTTTAGAAATAATTTCTTTAACAAGCAGATCTTGTGAAATGATCGTCGATTTTTTAAATCAAGCTATGAGATAGTATGTCTAAGCCATGAGAGAGTATGTCTGTATTTGGTGATATCGTCTTTCTTTTAAAGATTAAAAATAAGTCGGACACAGTTGTTTTGTATTCGCTGAAGTCTCTGAGCTAGATCTTTATGGAGGCCACTGAAGACTATATCAGCAAAGTCAATACGTGAAATTAATAATGATTCTGTTAAAGTTTTCATCAATTCCGCCAGTAAAATTTGTTTTAACCCTTCTTTATGAATGCAAAGTGACGTTTGTTTGTCTACAGATGTAAGTGACATGTTCTCTCCCTGTTAAAGTTTAACCTAGGTTTTTTTACGGACTTTGATGGATATTACCAGACATTACCAACACACCCATTTTCTCTCTGTTGTTATTCATATTAATTATATATGGAATATTATGATTTACATATAAGATTTAAGTTAAAGTTCAATTTAACTAAAAATGAGATTCATTAAAATTTTTAGAAATATAAACCGCTTGTGATACACGACATATATAGTAAATTACCAAGCCCGTCATACTTTATAGAATTTTTAATCAAAGGTTTGATTCAAAAAGTGTGTAGATACCGCGAATAGACTTAAAACTTACTAGTGCAGTTGACGTCACAGTACGTATGTAATGGGTGCCTCGCCGCTCTCTCGTGAGTGGCCGCAGTACATTCAGTTTCTCCCGGCTCCACTCTTGTTCATGGATCCTGCTGTATGCGCCGAGTGTGTACAGCACCGAGCAAACACCAGCTTACCTTGCAACACTTCACCACACGCCACTGCGCAAAACACGGTAAGAAATAAAGACGAGGGTGAAACGAGATGAGTATGGAGCAGCGCCGGATTGTAAGGTCGGGAGAAACGGAAGATCCCCGAGAAAACCCGCCGATCAGTGGCATTGTTTGTCGCGCTTCTCACATGCGAAAATCCGGAAGCGACCCCGCCGGGAATCGAGCCTGGTTCACCTAGGTGTGAGGCGATTAGGCTGACCACTATACTGCAGAGGTCTCATTAGATATAATGCTTATGATTAACCTATGGTTAGGGGCAGTGATATTTCGCGAAATGATTTTGGGACAAGATATAGTCCAAAGCACTGTAGGATCGTCCAGTTTCTTTGATTGTCTAAAAAATGTTCTGGCCCATGTTAACCGTTTGCGCACGAATCACGAAGGTTCAGTGTCGGAGTTACTTAGTCCTGAGTGGCTTGGTCTAAGACGGACACGGCACCGGCAGCCAATGGAGGTATAGCAACTGCTTATATGTGCATATAGTATTGAAGTCTACTAAGTGCTCCGATTTTTACGCGAAAAGTCAGTGGCCCTACCTATGATAACTAAAGCTAATTGTGTATATAACGAATTTTTTTTGGGAATTTGGGGAATGTGACAAATATATTTTGGAATTTACATTTGTTGCTTATTTGTAAACACAGCATGCTGTTTACATCATGCTCGTTCCAAAACCACATTTACACTTGCTTTTTCCAGTTGTCATTCTCTGTAACTTTACCCTACTCTCGTAGTAACGTTTTGGAACACCGCATGCATTGAAAATAAGGGTAGAGTGCACATCTGAAGTGCGCAGTAGCCACTACGTGTCCAAACATTGGACTGTTTTTCTGCCAATACGACTGTCATAAACGACGTGGATATGGTTTGAGGTTAGAACACTGTTTATGTAAACAAGTGCTTTGAAAACGTTTGTATACTTCCTCCAAACAATTTTTATTGCTATTAGATTGAATTAAAAATTCCTATAAGTATTTTAGTATTGTCTTTTGAAAAATAAATTAGAAAAAATAAAGCACATTCATCTTTCTTGACTATGCGACTTTGACAGTTGTATTTGTGTGGGGTAGGGCAATGTTGGGTACATTCGCAGAAGACGACAATCGGTTCCAACCCCGTTTATCACTCGTTGCATGAGTGCAGCGTGGCTTTCCATCCTGCCAAGGGGACCTCATCTAGTAAGCTGTTCACTGTTAATTGAACACTTTCAAATCAAAGCCCTGATTAAGATTTACTTTAATTCTCATTTTATATCCTTCCGCCACATGTGTAATTTACATTGTCATGGACCTGATCACTTTATTCATTCCTCGGTAAGTGAAACAGTATAGTTGTTAGGAATGTAAATGAGTTACTAGTATACAAACCCGTACTCCGAATACGTGTAAAAAATAAACTTTAACTTCAGTGGCCGTCAATTTTAACATTCAACTCGCAGTACAACGTCAAGGTTTGGAACTATTTTTATTAAGTCACTGCATGCATGCTAGTGTGTACTGTAGCGTCTGTGTAGTTACGGGCGGTGATTTAATTAAAAGGTTGCATTTCAAAAGTGCTCACTTTATCGTGAACATCCTTTAAAATTAGGCATATTAAAAAATATATTTAACATTTGAGATGCAGTATTCTCCCGACTTAGTAAATATACTTTTCTGATTTTTTTCCTTCGTAAAATTAACAATTTTTTTGCAAAACAAATCAGAAGCGTACGTTTCAAGAAATTGCATCAGCGTCCGCCTGCAATAGGGAAGGAAAAAAAACCTCTAAGGAAAAACCACCCCAGTGCGAGCACATTGCTGGGATCGAAGTCACAACTTCTTGGCAATTAGTCAGACACACTGTTTCGCACCTGCCTGAAGTTGTCTGCTGTACGATATTTGTGGAAGTAGACTGCGTGTGTGGCGTGATCGGTCATGTTACCTACACGCTGGATTCCGAAACATTTCGATCCGGGTCCGAAACCCAGGCGGTGCCTATACCGGCGGGCTTTCGTGGGTGCAACCTTTTCCCCTGCAATTGCTTTTTTTTTTCTTCGTGTTTAACTTCTGAGGTGGTGTCCACTTGCGGAAGCATCGTATCTAGGTGTGTATTACTCCTGCCTTATGATGGCATATCTCTTCCTTCGGACATTTCATTGCTCTAATAACTGATAACAGTTTCAACCTTCACACATAGAATTTCCTTATGCATTTTCGTGACAAAGATGAGATATGTTGTTTTTTTTTTTGTATGGTTTTAAATGTTTGCACTATTTCAGTCCCACATCGTGAGACGTTTTCCCAGTTACTCGTGTATTACGCTACCTTGTAAGATACTGTTTCGTGCTGCTTCCAGTGCATACAAACGGGAGCTGAACTTTTATTGTGGATCGGTATTTAAGGTGAGTTTGAACGTTCTTTTCCAGTGGTGATTATTATATACTTTTTTTTCTGATGCGGGTACGGCGTACATGNTAAGGTGAGTTTGAACGTTCTTTTCCAGTGGTGATTATTATATACTTTTTTTTCTGATGCGGGTACGGCGTACATGCTAATAATAACTCCGGCTTATGCTTCAAAATACCACTCGCATACACTTCGTTCCTTGCCCAGTATTCCATCAAGAAAACTGCTCACAGCACGAAGCTGGCTTTTAACCAACAAAGCTACAGAGTTCGGCTTTTAAAGTTTGCTTTTGATGTCGTATATCTTGACGCNTGAAGCTGGCTTTTAACCAACAAAGCTACAGAGTTCGGCTTTTAAAGTTTGCTTTTGATGTCGTATATCTTGACGCGCAGGAAAGCAATAACCGCTGGGAATTCTTCATTAGCCTGCTCCGAATTACCGTGAGGGCAACTTTGTGCTGAAATGTATATGTGCCGTTTGGGTTGTTAGGCGTGTCACGCGGAATCCGAAACATGCCAGGTCCAGTCTGTTGTGTTATACTTCTTTAAGGGGAGTATCGTTCTTGCAGTTCATGAAGGGAAGTCTGGGGACAATTAAATTAAGCAAAACTAATTAATCCAGGAGGAACTTTACTGATTCAACTTACAATAATTACAGCATGATGTGGTTGGTGGGGTTAATGAACGAGGTAGGTGTGAAGGACAATCTGTTATGGGAGGACAAGTATATAATGGGCTCCGGGCTCGCTCTCTCACCATAGCGTGAGACACTTGCCTGCAATCGCCGCTCGGAGAAGCCGTTCAGGGAGGACCGACGCCTACTGACACACCGGCCCTTAGCCGCCGTGTCCACCACACTTCTAGTTCACGCNAGCCGTTCAGGGAGGACCGACGCCTACTGACACACCGGCCCTTAGCCGCCGTGTCCACCACACTTCTAGTTCACGCCCACCTTCTCCGATACCCTTGATTCCTATTGGCTCTCCCTTGTAGCCTGGGCGGGGTTACTGCCGTTAGATGTTCATGGGATTGCCACAACTCCCACTGTGTCAGCCAGACCCAGATATTCTACGTACTTATGCAGATTCCTGCATTTTCAGTCGTTGCGTTACAGTCCCCGTTGTTTGTGAACATTTTTTAAATAACAGTGGTTGGCCGCATTCCTGCCTTACCCGGCCTCGCTTCTTGTGTTGTAATCGTAACAGTTAGCTGGCTGTTGTGTCTACAAGGTCCTACTGATACCTGCCAATGCTGAAGTTTGGAAGTAGGTATTGAATCTGCTCTGCGGCGTGAGGCGCCAGCACTTGATGCTAGCCCTCAGTGATAGGGCGTAGGAATACGTCGACACTGTTGTCTCTAGGTCCAATTTACTAATAAATTACACTTTATTTGCGAGTTCACATAATCGAGTTTTATTGTTGCTTGAACAGGTTAACTGGTACATGAACTCACGAGACAACTCCCCTCCCCTTTTTCTATGTAGGCTACGTATGGTTTGACGCCGCGACTGGCGTCTTGGGGGAGGGGGGGGCAGGATTCTTCACACCTGGTGTAGAACTACTTATCTGACACTGCGGCGCTGTCTTCCCTCGGCTGGCGACTTGGAACTGCTCCGGCGCTTGGTGGGGCGTCCCGACGCCTGCTCTCGGAACTCCTCCTCCCGGGTCCACTCAGCACTCTTCGTTTGGCGACGGCCGGCTGTCGTTTTCTCGGACTCTTCCCGCCGTACGTCCCGTTTGATGGCCTCCGACTGAGGTCCACATCTTGATGCATTTGGCGAACTCGTTTTCTCTCGGCTCCCAGTCCACCCTTCTCGTTTGACGAAGTCTGACTGACTTTTCTCGGATTCTTCCCGC
>NQII01000607.1:793634-865525 GCA_002778355.1 Clitarchus hookeri | reverse complement strand
TTCCTCCCGCTCTCTCGTCGTTTTGTAGGCTACATCGCCATATTCAACTTGCTCCCTCCCTGCACGTGGTCGGGCGCTTGTCGTGTCCCCCTGGGTTATAAAACACGTGTTCGGTGCACTAGCTCTCCGCACTTCGGTCCGGCGTCGTCCATCGACTCTGGTATGGACGTTTTATTGTTTCGTTCTGCACGTTCTACTTGATGGGTGGCCTTTGGTTCAGTGCATGTGGTCCTTCCCTTGTCCCCGGATATTGCAGCTATTCTCCCAGCACGCCCGCTAAAAGCTCTCAATGTTTATTGCTGACACTAGCCCGGGACAGACTCAGCCGCTGGTGTGGGCTCTCGGTGTCCCTTGGGCAGCTGCAAAACGCAGCTGTGTCCGCGCCCTGGTGCCTTCCGTTGTCTCCGGATGTCGTCTGCACGTGCAGGAACCGTTGCACATGCAGGAACATTTGGTAGCCCGCCTTTGCATCTGCGAGGCGTGGTTGCGCCTTCCTGGTGGTATTCTTTTGGCACGTCCGCAAACCCTTAATACTTATTGTGGTCGTCCGCCTGCGAGCTTCGCCAGAGCGTGTGTTCTGACGAATAAAATATAGGGACGCAGAATGCGTCACTACTACAAGAAAATTCTTTCGTAACGAAAAAGTTATCGCGTTCAAGCAGTTGTTTGGGTGACACGGACCGCAACTTACGTGCCATAATTCATTAATGGTTACTTTCAACTTTTCTGAAGCCTTGCTTAAGTTGTATTTTCGGGGTATCCCTTCGCCACATGCAAACAAATAAGTCTAGAAAATTGCTCCAGAGAGACAACGCACCGCATTTTTACGCACTCACTTTAACAACATTTTGCATGAGAACTATTTCTTAGTAGACATTACCAAAACACCTATTTCCTCTCTCTTGTTATTCATATTAATTATATATGAAATATTATAGTTTATAGATAACATTGAAGTTAAAGATCAGTTTAACATAAAATAAGATCCGTTAATGTTATGAGAAATATAAACCACCTGTGATGCAGGACATATTTAGTGAACCACCAAAGCCGTCATATATGTATGATGGAATTTTTCAAAGGTTTGATTCAAAAAATGTGGAGATACCGCTAATAGTCTATACTCGATAGTGCATGGCCAGTCTCCAATGTACACTTCAATAAAGTTTTGCATCACCGGTATTTCTCAGTGACTGGGTTGTTCACGACCCGAGAGAAATTTTAGGATGAAAATGCACACTGTACAGAATATCAGACTTGAGGTACGTATTTTTGTAATGCGCTACTGTCCCAGCGAAAATCCTTAATGTGCAACCAGTTACAGGTGGTGCAAAAGTTTTATTGAGGGGTATAAACTTCTGAACCTTTGTGCAAACCCTGTGGTTTTATCTCACCCTTATCATAGGGATACAGTCCAAACAATTATCAACAGCAAGAAAGAAACACGTCCTCTTTGCAACACAAGCGTAATGCCATATTGACACTATTTATGATCTAATTCACATTGCAAGTGCCTNATTGCCTTTAGCTTGCTTCGTACGCTTAATATGTGCATGGAAGTCTAGATGTCAGTGTTTTGCTAATCAGAATGAAGGATACGAATGCACCCTCCAACAGCCTCTTCAGCGAAGGGCACTGACATGTGCCGCACACCAGCAAGTTTCGTTATTCGTCTGCTTGTAATACAAAAACGATCTCTTCATCTCGCCATTTGCTGGACTCTCTTTGTTTGCAAAGAAACCAAAGCAGCATAAGAAAAATACATTTGATTAACTTATCTTACATTTTTTTTTCCATAAACGCTACAGTTTATAAAGAGAGCAGGAAAATTATGGTGGTACGGATTCGTGCTTACTTCACCCCGAAGAAGGGACCATAGGATGTGAGGTACTGTGTCTCATGAAGGGAACAGATGCAAGAGAAACAAGGGTATGTGGTAAGAAATTCGAACAAAGCCTACATTTATGAGCAACTGATCGGCGAGCAACCAAGTGGTTCAAAATTTCACAAAATTTTGTTAGGAAGGAATTATGTTACAAGTGTAATTTTGTAACTGACACGAACTTGCCATGTCGAAAATCACTGGCCATCAGTGACAATAAACGGTTTGGCAATTTTCATCAGAGGAACTCAACAAATTGCAAGGAATCGTTAGAAGTTGGCGAACCAACGGGTACGTANTGTTTGGCAATTTTCATCAGAGGAACTCAACAAATTGCAAGGAATCGTTAGAAGTTGGCGAACCAACGGGTACGTATAAAACATGTAACAAATCATATTATTTTAATTAGTGACAACTTGTGGCTGCCGAAACAGTATAATGCTAGCTGATGTGGCAGGGTCTACGCTTATATTTGGTTTTTGTGGTCGTATAAATGTTTTGCGTTGTTCGTATAAATGTTTTCAGTAAAAATTTTAACCCTTACAATTATTTACCTTAAAACTGGTTGAGTAAACATGCGTTTTATAAATAAACTTTCTCGTTTTCCACTGTTTTAGGCATTAAGTTATTTCGACGGCCGATAAAATTTGTTTATATTATGTTCCAGGAAACCATCTTCTGACTATATCCAACTCCGTGTAAAGTGCCATCGATACTCTATACTCTTCTAACTTGATAACCTTGGCGAGTGTCGTAAATGTTAACTGCTTGCGAGTTCCCAACGACTTCGAGCGCCTTGAAAATAACGACGCTCTTACGAAGGTTTTTTTTTTTTTTCTCCTTCTCCCTGGCAGACTTTAGCAGTGCATGAAGCTTTGTACCTGCGAGGCGTTGTTCAAGCCGNGAGAAAAAATTGTACTGCCCATTTTCATTATTTTATTGTTACAGCTATTGTTAATGCTTATGTCCCATAATTTATTCCCTTCCCGGAAATAAAATACCGGTCACCTAAAATAAATAACTTTATGTGAGTTTTTTGGTTAATAATGGTTTTATAGTATTTTTAATAATATTTCTTAACGCAACATCAATCGTTTGAATACTATCACCTGAACAGAAAACTTTTCGTATGAATATTTTAAGTTATTTGTCTATGAATTTGGTTTCTTACCTGTGCCTGCTACGTGCATGATCTGGCGGTTTAATGTTTAATCAAAATGTCAGACCGAAAAAAGAAACATGTTATATTTCATAGAGCTTATCTCAGTTGCTGTGGTGANTTTAATCAAAATGTCAGACCGAAAAAAGAAACATGTTATATTTCATAGAGCTTATCTCAGTTGCTGTGGTGACGAGCATTCGGTGCACGAATGTTAATAATAAGTAATACTTAAGCCACAGACGCAACTTTTTTTATTTTTGCCTTTAAATTACTTCAATTATTTTTATGAATCGTCGTCGGGTAACATTAAACTTTCAAGTTATGATAATTCAAACCGAAAATAGAATCCCTATCTTATATTTTGTTAAATTATGAGAGTAAAGCTAAATTTAAAACAATACGCTATGAAGAAACTTTCATAAATATGTCTCACTTCTTCCAACGGAGTGAAATCTGATTGTCGGCTGCGTTTATATATANAAACTTTCATAAATATGTCTCACTTCTTCCAACGGAGTGAAATCTGATTGTCGGCTGCGTTTATATATACCGCTACCAACACGAGCGAAGTGGTTCACACACAACTTATCTGAGAGCTTCCAAGGAATTGTAAGACACTCGTGTTTTATTTTNCAACACGAGCGAAGTGGTTCACACACAACTTATCTGAGAGCTTCCAAGGAATTGTAAGACACTCGTGTTTTATTTTGTGGAACTTCGGCCGATTTCCAGGATGAATATTTCTTCAGTTTTAGCTGGAAGTGTTTAACGAACCGTATAAGAGACGAAGGGATGTTTGCACTAGCCCGTGGTCCATACATCACACAAAACCGCGGGGGTTGAAACACGAGGTAAACTTCGCAGTTGACCGAGGGAACTTGCCGGCTCAGAAATCAACCCTTGCAGTTATGGTCGAACGGGGGTGGTGGGGACACATGGTTACAGGTTGTGGAACTGGACCGGCAAGCCCAGGCCGGCCGCACAACCCCTGTNTAACCCTCTGCCGCCACAATCAATACGACACTTCACGATTTCAGCACCCCCCATCTTCCCCCTCCTACCCCCTATCAAACTCATATCTCTCTCTTTCTCTCCGTCTCTTTCTCTCGCGACGTTGATGAGAGTTGAGGCTATGGGAGACACCTCGGTTTGTTTGCCCTCCCCCCAACCCCATCACACCAACCCCTTGCCAACTTCCGCACCAGAACAATAAAAAAAATTCTTAATTTACTTTCGCCATCTTCTCCCGCCTCCCGTCTCATCACTTTGCCCTCCCCCGCAGGTCCACTAACTCACAGTTACATTCTCCTTTCTCTTCACCAGCCTTCGGGTCTTCTCTCTGACGTTTCGCTTCGCCCGGGGGGAGCTATCTGGCCCGCAGTTCGCTTTCGAAGTCTTCGCATTCCAGCCGCACTCGCACAAACTGACTCGAGAAGTACGCCAGGCGGTGCAACGTCTGTCCGGATGCTGCGGCCGGCCCTGATGTCTGACGCATGGTCGGCTCTAGGAGGGAGCGGGGGTTCACATGGGACATGCATCCCCCCCCCCCCTGTTCCAAAGCCTCGCATTGAGATGCAACTGCTACGTGAATGTTTAAAACTGAAATGAAACAATGTCAGAATTGTTTTTGAAATGCTTATTTTATTCGAATATTTTAATATTATTCCCTGAATTTATGATGAGACAGTGCCTCCCTCCCATGCCACGAATCGAAAGTCTATACCGGTATCTGTAAAGTCAGAAAAAAACCCTTTGCCACCCTCCCTTCCTCGTAACCGAATGTCAAGATTCGCTTCCTGGTCTGACTGGCTGTTCAAAGAACCCACGTTGTGTTGGGACTGGCGTGTTTTCCTCTGACCGACATATGTATTCTCCGAAACGAATGTACGTTATTTGACAGCGTGTATAATTCACATCAATAGATTCAATGGTTATAAACCCAAAAATGACAAAAAAAAAAATGTGTTAATTTTCATGAATGCTATCTAGTAACACAAACGATTCTTCGATTTTTAGAGCACTTGTTGGTTTGGTTAGTATTGTTACAAGACGCCAGAGGGGTGTATCCCAGTTCGTGAGGGATGGAGGTTTTGATAAAAAAAAGAACCAAATTTGATTTTCAATTTATTTACACATATATTATTTACAACATTAAAGTATATATCTCCACTATTGCTTTCTTTATTCTCAGTGAGCGCAATATTTAATGTCAGTCTCAATTTAAGTCCTTCTCAATGTCTCTATATTGGTTATAGTAATTTAATTCGCACTCATTAACACATGTTCAGTCTGTCTGTTGCCATCATTTGAAATGTCTTAAACTCGCGCATCCAGTTCAATAGTCCCGCACGCCAGTCTCTCTCCCTCTCTCCCTCTCTCTATCTATCTCTCTCTCTCTCTCTCTCTCTCTCTCTCTCTCTCTCCGCTGCACTGATGCTCGCTGTCTGCAGTCTTCACTCCCGCTGGTCACTTTCGTCGCCACCCGTCGCTCTGCTGGCTCGTCTCTTCGCTGCTTTTTCACACCTGTCGCTTAGGGCCGCCTAATCCTCCAAATTCTCAACTCTCAAAAACTTTCAAACTTTCGGCTCGGAGTCCCGTCGCAGCTTAAATAGCCTCGCTTGCCCGACCTGGAAGGTTCAACGCAGCGCGAGTCATGCTGAGAGAGGATATGGGGCATTGAACTAGAATGTTCTTTCACAGATAACCGCAGAAATTCAGTCCGCTGAAGGTCAGGAGCGTGCGAGTCATGATAGACTTGTTGCGGCGGCATCCTTTGTGAATCGCCGCCCACTTATCACATCACGCTCGCCTGATATTCCTTCACTCTCGCGAACAGGATGGGGCGATGGGAAGCGACGAAAAGCAGCAACACGTAACTTAATTTACAAAATGAGAGTTTTTGTGTTGTCGTAATCCATTAAAAAAAAAAATCCATAAAGGCAACTTGTTTTTTCCAGAAAATGCTTTTTAAAATAAATCAGTCATCTGTGGAGTGATTAGAGCGAAGTAGAGTATGAATTAAATGTTGAAATATCCAATACCACCTATAATTTTGTATTTACATCAAAAGGAAGCTGATTAATAAATTGAGGTAAGCAGAAAGAAATACGGAGGAAGCGTATTAATCGTACTGATGCAATTCAATAAATTTAAGAATATATTAGTAAATTTATAAGTTTTATAACTCTCCGCTGTATTTTTCTCAGTCATAGTGGCATGTTAGGAAAATGCGTTGACCACACCTGGAGCAATTACTCATATAACTTTGTCACACCAGTAGGAAATCTTGATATTGATCGGAATTTGGCATAATTCTTCTTTCCCTTTGTCTCTACGGAATAGATTACGTAGTGTTCTAACTATTAGTTTTTCAATCCCGCAAACATCTCCCGGTGCCCGTCCGTTCATTACACCACACACAACTAGAAACCATTACTACCCAACGTACAGCAGCAACTCTGTTGACCCATCCAGGCCCAGTGTACACAAGTGTATACATTACGCACGTGTAGGTAATTTTTGGTCTCTGCTGCATACTGCGAAGCTCAATGACTGATGATCTTACCTGGGGGATAAATGATTCGCAAACAGTTTTACTGATCTAGGTCATAATTGGTGCATATTACTGTAGCAGAGCTTAAAGCCTACAGCTCATTGGCTGTGACAACGAAACAAGTGGTGTGTCGTTTTACGTACAGCACGCATCATAAATTGTTTTTGTCTGCAACACCTGAAACCGTAAAGTAAAGTGGGTCTGAAAGGGTTAAGTAATGCATTTAATTGATAAAAATTTTGTATACAAAAATAATTGACTTAGAGACTCAACTTCCTTTTCTGTGTGATATTTATGACACGAAGACAACAGTATAATAGCACAATCAGAATTCCCCAAATAATAAAAATGCTTGAAAACAGTTACTAAATATCCATAAGTTAAAAAAAAACTATTGTATTATTACGTTTTTCCACTAGATTTTATTTCGTACTCTTGCTTGCGTTGTTCTAACACAGCTGTGCAGTGTTGATCTGTAGCGTATTTTATTGCGGTGTTCGCTATTACGTGAATTGTTTACCTGCTTACCATCGTTGGCGTCCGCAGTTAGATAGCTGGCTGGCCCCAGCGCAGGACGGTAATTTTTTTTAGAGAGGGATTTTCATGTTGGGGGGAGTGTGGTAGACATCACCATGCTGTTGAGTGTTTTCTCCGGGCGCTCCCGATTCCGCCTCTGTCGCCACTCGGCCTCTCATCACCCACCTCATGCATTATTCCGGCTGACCTTGCCTGAAGGCGGGTACAACGTACATCAGTATACGTCAATCTGCAGTTATTCTCGCAATTTTAAACTCCTTCTTGCGTTTATAGTCCAGCCCGAGCACCTCGGCCACATGGTGAAGATGGTTATCCGTTTTTAAGAATATTTTCTTGGATAGATTTAAATTGATATGGTGTGAAAGTACTGACGGTTGTGAAGGTGCTTTCAGAGCCAAACTAAGTGATTTTACTAATGCAGTGGCTTATCTACGTCTTATTCTAGAAATCTGGGCCGGTTGTGTTGGAAATGATTTTTTCCAAGTGGGTTTTCATTCAAATCACAGACTTATTGTGTTGCAGTTCCTTATTATTTCCTTCTTCAACTCCTTGCTTGTAACACTAAGATTTTTGCTAGTCTTTATGCATATGAATAAATTAAAACTGTTAATACAATAGGTCAACAAGGTTGATCGTAAAATTTTAATTAAATAGATGCGATTTCATGGGCGTCAGTTCGCTCAATTAACTCTTGTAACAAAATGACCGATCTGTATGTAGTTAGGTCAGAACTGAATGAGAACTCTACTTCGTGGAAAAAAAACTGTCTCTGCTTGATACATATTCGTGAGAAGTTTTCCTCGCGATGAAACTTTTCGTGCCGTGTTTTACTTTTTAAATTTACGTGAAACCTGAACTTGATGATTCATGATTTAACGTGCTGTCACATTTAGACAGTCACGCTTGAATCACACTTTCACTAGCTATAAAAACGACTTCAATAAAATTTGTGATGTTGATGAATGCTCTCAGTCAGCTTGACAAAAACGCATGCAAGGAAAATTCATTATTACACAGATTACAACTTTAATTTTAGTGAAATTTAATTTGTTGTTTAATGAATTCATACCAGCGAATGCTATTAAAAATCGTTATTCTTGTATACTGTCAGTTAGAATTTTTGCTGTTTATTTTCCGGTTTTGAAAATTTTGTTCCATTTCTTCCAAAATTTATTTAAATATTTTATGTTAACAAGGAACGCTTTGTATTAACGTTTTCTGTACCCCTATCACTTAAACCTATCCAATTTTGCACAAGCAAATAAATTAAATAATTTTGCATGCGCAACGCACACCAGAATATTGTTATGATATTAACCAGCTCGTAAACTATTATATTATTGAGGGATGGGATAAGGTATCTGGATAAACTAATAATATAATTAATTAATTAAAGAGGGACTAAATCATTTACTGAACATCTCAACACTACAGACTTTTCTCAGAATACAAACAAAGTGGTCAAGGGGAAAGGAGAAAAGTGAAGGTAATTAGTTGGCGGAAAGGAGTATGGTTGAGAGGTAACTCCCCCGAGTCTCGCACCCTGGACTCGTTGCCCCGATGTCGGACGTCGCCGCTCCAGGACCCGCAGCTGACCGGCCTGATTACACTCGCCGACTGTGTCGCCCACAGCCCTCGTAGCCCAGTCCACTCTTCGCGCCCCTCCAAGTGCGTGTGTGTTGACGTCATCCGTTCTGATTGGCTCCCGTTGTGCGCCGGAGGCGGAGTCTACTCGTAGTTTCTTTTAATTACACTAGAATGCCCTTAGGTTAGCTTAACCCACATTTTCTGTCTCCCTTTGCGCATTTCTCCGATGATTGATGAATTCCATTTCGGCCCCGATGTTATGCTTTGATAGTTTACAAACTCGTCTGTGGCCTCCTTCCCGGCTGTTGTTTAGACAGGTGGTGCACAACGGGGCCATGCGTAACACCCCCCTCCCAAAGTGACGAAAAGAGATGTCCTCATCTCTGGAGGGATGCTGGAAAAAGTAGTAGACTGTTGAGAAAGACGTGATATATATCTGGGAGAAATAAAGTTGGATTGCGTCGATAGTAGTGGTAAAGTAGTGTAGCAGGAATCTAGTATCGATAGTTGGTCCGTAAATATCATAATTTGTTGGAATGTATAAGTACGATGCCACAATAGCGGAAAATGAGAAGTTGGCTGCACTGCAGGTTTGATTTAGGTCGATGAACTGTGAACACGTGGGGGCTGGCCGTGGACTTGCTGACTAGCGATGTCGGCTGTCTCCCTGATCGCTGTCCGTGCGATACGTGGATTAGCATGAAAAAGAGAAAAAAGGGGGGGCGGGTTCAGGATATTGGCCTATGTGAAAAATGTTATTGTACAATAATTTAAATTCCGACATTTTGTCGGTGACTGAACAAAATACATGTAAGACGAAATTCCCTATAAATATAGAGATCACTATGTTAACGGTACTTACAAATTAAATATTTTACAAATTACAAATTTACATACTTACATCCTTACGAAATCACATTGTTAAAAATTACATATAACATATTTTCTATATTAGAAGTACGTCTGTGTTGAGGCTGGTGGTCACTAAAGTAGTGTCCTTTGAACATTTAGTGATATTTATTCTGTCTCACTGAATAATCAGTGTCATTGTGTCCTTCACTACATAATAATCTTCTTTGAACAGTAGTAGAAGCGTCAATGCACTTTAATTACTTTTTATCACCAACGAATTGGTGAGATTTTATTCATGTCTTGTAATGTACTGAGTACTGGAATCCTGAACTACGTAACATAATGCAATTATATACTATACATATTTTATAATTCTGAACATGACTTGTCAAAGATTATTACTCTATTTGGTAAAGGAGTTATGTACAAATTACATTGAATAGTTATGCTTATAATGCCATTGACATTTAGAAGTATTACTTATATTAACATAATAGGAGATAATATGCATTTCTATCTTACATAATACTTCACATTATTATATTTGTCCTTATCTCTACTTATTATTATACATGTTACATTTTTGTGAACCGGTCCTTACTGTATTGCAATTTTTTTTTTTTTACAAAATTGTAAAAGTAGTTAAGTTTTCACTATTATTACAATTATGAATATAACTGTTATAGTGGTGCACCATGTGGGAGACTATGCGAACGATGCATCGTAGGAGAATATCAAGGATAGATTTTAAATGAGCCTACTATTTTAATCTTCTATTTTACGTTTTAATATCATATTGCATTTTTTGGTTTTTTTTGCTGTACTATGTCTCTGCCGGCAGTAAAAATAGGCTCGTTTAACTGAGAGGAATAAATTTTGGGATAGGTAGTGGGTGCGTGAACGTGGATTTGTACGTGCTTAACTTAAGGTAATTATATTAAAATGTGTATTGAGATCTCTTTTGTCTCTAATTACTGTAATCTTTCTATTTTAATTGCGGTATTCGGAGAAGTAAAGGAATCCTGCGCCAGTCGTCGTGAAGCGACGCGACGGTGTGTTTTGATGCGGTTGGTAGCCTTAATCACGCCACCCGCGGATTGTGAAGGTGTGTGTTGCGTTGGCTTCCTGGGTCGGACTGCGGCCGCTACGTTGGTATCGCGGAAGCTCAGTGAGTGTAGCCCTGGTGTGCGGTTCGGACGTATGTGACCGGTCGTCTGTAACAATACGGTTGAGAAGTTTATTCTTGGTTAAACGGTGTGTTTCTCCTATATGCAGGTTTGATCCTCGTCGGGATTCTTGTTGCTCTTCTTCCGTCGTGCAGTTGTTGCGTTGCGCGTCGCTAGTAAGAAAGGATATATGATTTGTAGATTTGTTACTTGCGTATTTGAAGGTTGGCAGAAATCTACATCTCAGAACGTAATTGTGTCTTACTAATGCTGTGTTCGGATATGGTGCGTTTGGCGTAAAATATGTGCCATCTGAAAGATTTGAAATAAAGAAACCCGAAGACGCCTGCAAGGGAAAACACAGATTAGAACTTTAATTTGTTGTTTAATGAATTCATACCAGTGAATGATATTAAAAATTGTTACTCTTGTATGCCGTCTGTTACTATTTTTTCTGTTTATTTTTCGGTTTTAAAAACTTTGTTCCATTTCTTCCAAAAATTATTTAAATGTCTTATGATAACAAGACACGTTTCATATTTACGTTTTCTGTACCCCATATCAGTTAATCCAATCCAATTTTGCACAAGCAAATAAATTAAATAATTCTGAATGCCCACCGCTTACCAGCATATGTCGTTCTCAAGAGACGAATTAATTTACTCTGGCTGTTTCCAGTCCTTAGAATAAGCTTTATTAAATAATTTTGTTGCCTTCTCTTTTGTGGCCCCGGAATAATTTTCTAGTTTCTCTTCCCATTCCCTCGATTTCGCTAGTTACTTATTTCCATTATTTTCTTGCGATATCAGCTGAAAAGTTTTTTTTCCAGATACTTGAGTTTACAAAAATAATAAGGAATCTAATTAAATAAAGCATTCTTATCGTTAATTATGAAATTCTGCACAATTCAAAGTGCATACAGTAAAAAAGATTAACACAATAAACATAACGTAAAATCAACATTCGCTTCACTGTGAGCGGTCTCTCCTTCGTTTCTCATGTGGGATCAGTCGCGGTATCCTACTCTCTCATTGGCTGGCTTACATAAGACCCTCTGATTCCAGCTAAACCAGCTACACAGTACGTATTGTTTACTTGTGTGCTTTCGCCATTCCCGAGTTACTCTGGTAATGACGCAGTTCGTTACTACTTTTTGTGTCTGCCCATTTCCTCAGTCCTTGAATCAATGTTCCGTACTAGTCTGAGGGTGTCAACAAATTGTAAATATGCTTTTAAGTTCCGTTGCTCACTTTCGTACTAAAATTATAAGTTTTTCAATAGGAATGTTTGTGCTTGAAATTATTTTGAAGAAAAATAGCCATGGTATTTAAAATAAAACAAAAAANGTTTTTCAATAGGAATGTTTGTGCTTGAAATTATTTTGAAGAAAAATAGCCATGGTATTTAAAATAAAACAAAAAAGACATGCCGTAGAAAACGTTTGAAATCAAAACTAACATATTTGGCTTTCTCCCGTGTGACTTTTTAAATGCTGCGCGTCCTTTTAGAAGTATATGTTTCACGTGAGTTGCTGTATGAAGCGTGATAACTGCCAACTTTGATACTCATCCTATGGGCCTAATTGAATTCTGAGAAGAAAAAAACATAAAATTGTATAGAATTTTCAGATATAACTGATAGAATGATGTAAAATAAATAATAAACTTTTCAAAAATATTCAGACACTACTGTTTTTAAAAAAAAACCCTTCACTTAGTTCCAAGGAGCACGAATTAAACAAATCTGCACCTTTGGGTATGCAAATATTCCTNGTTTTTCAATAGGAATGTTTGTGCTTGAAATTATTTTGAAGAAAAATAGCCATGGTATTTAAAATAAAACAAAAAATACATGCCGTAGAAAACGTTTGAAATCAAAACTAACATATTTGGCTTTCTCCCGTGTGACTTTTTAAATGCTGCGCGTCCTTTTAGAAGTATATGTTTCACGTGAGTTGCTGTATGAAGCGTGATAACTGCCAACTTTGATACTCACCCTATGGGCCTAATTGAATTCTGAGAAGAAAAAAACATAAAATTGTATAGAATTTTCAGATATAACTGATAGAATGATGTAAAATAAATAATAAACTTTTCAAAAATATTCAGACACTACTGTTTTAAAAAAAAAACCCTTCACTTAGTTCCAAGGAGCACGAATTAAACAAATCTGCACCTTTGGGTATGCAAATATTCCTNTAAAAAAAAACCCTTCACTTAGTTCCAAGGAGCACGAATTAAACAAATCTGCACCTTTGGGTATGCAAATATTCCTTTTAGAAAGCAAGTATGTTTTTCGACTAATTTATTTTGTCTCTTGTTTTGTTGTGTTAAAAAGAGTTTTCAAGATATAAAAAAATTACCGCGACTATATCATTAATCCTGAAAAGCATTGTTGTACTGAATAATTAACCCATCACAATTTTACTGGAATGGTAGGAGTCAACCTTGAAAAAACATTGGCTTAAAACTAAATTTCTGTCCTCTTTTTATCTACTAAAATAACATTTACTGAAATATTATTTAAACTCAAGTATACATAAAATTCTACCAATCTATGTTGTCTTTTAAAGTCTCAAGTTTGTAAGCATACTTAACCTACAGAATTATGAAAACAACAAATGTTTTATTGTAACAATTTTTTTGTAAAATATTATTAGTCATTGTATTTTTGTTATATTTTTATAAGTTTTCTAAGTATACGTAGAAACACTTCCTTTGATGAAAATAACGCTTTAAAAATATAAATGCAAATAGCATTTGAATAACGTTTTAAATTTAAGGTAGCCATAATTTGGCAATATTATATTCGTTCTTGAGACATTTACATTTACAGGCCTTTGTAAGACTACGTATTAGCTAATGTCCCTTTCAATAAAATATTTTGAAAAAAATTGCGGATTATATTTTTTTTTTCTGTGCCATGTCTTACGTATTTAGGAAAATATATTTTCTCTCAATTAAAGTCTCTGTGAATCATTTTCTTTTTTAATTGGCGCACTTATTTATTCATCGATTCACGCGTTTTGAAAGTAAAGCACAGTAACTGGTTGAAAAAAAAANTTTTAATTGGCGCACTTATTTATTCATCGATTCACGCGTTTTGAAAGTAAAGCACAGTAACTGGTTGAAAAAAAAACCAATAACTTTGTTTTTTGTGGAGATTAGTTCGACAACTTCTGCACTACCAAAGTCTTTCACGTCGTTTCGGGAACCACGTTGACGAATAACTTAAATAGGGCGAGTCAAGAAACAGAACATTTCCCCTCCATTTCGATTGACGAAAGGAACTCAGAGGAGTTGTAAACGCCACTCTTAAAACTCGCCTTGCTTCCTGCGACAGTACATTTCGGCGTTCATAGCCGGTTTTCGTCGGCGTTAAAAGAAAATAAAGAAAGAAAAAAAAAAGGACTAAGAATTGCGAAAATAAAGCGCGAACGTTGGAAGTAATACTAAATGTGATTACGGCAAGTAACTTAGCAGAGAAGAGTATTGGGACGGGAGAGGAAGGAGGGGAAGAGCGAACCGGGGAAAAGGAAATCGTAGTTAACAAACAAATTTCCATGAAAGAAGAGGAGAAAAGCAGCCGAGGTGCTTTGAAGCAGTTGCTGCGGTGTTGATGACTGCAAACCTAGTTAGTAGCGTTTATGCAGTTGGGCCGGGAGGAGGGGAGACAGAGGAAGTAGGTGCCCGGAGGGGGTGCGAAGGATGCTTGGCGTCAAACCCGCGACGGCGAGGACGGCTCGTCTCTCGGAGGACCGCTGTCGCCGATGATCCTTCCAGATAAATAATTAAACTCGGCGTCGCGGCAATCAAGTACCGGCGTCTCTTCCGCCCAAGACAAGAAGGGGAGGGGGTGGTTTATAGACAGCCCTCTGACACCCCGCCGCACCCTCCCCCCAAACTCCGGCTTGTCAACGCTTTGTTTCGTAAAACAAACTCCCTCCCCGAGCTTCATTACGGAATTCACGCCGACAACTTGCCTGAGAGGTTGTTTTTTTTTTTCCTCCCTTACACTGCCCCAAGAAATGCAACTTCTTCTTGCTTTCTCTCGTTCTCTATATCTCTCTCCTCTCTTTCTCGGCCGAGGCCCGCCGGAGGCTGTTTGAACGCCCAAGTCAAGAACTTCGCACAACTTCCTTCTTTCTGGAGCACTGAGCTGTTGGCAACAAGATAATTACCTTTCTCGTGCAGCTATTACGAGACGGCCCGCTTCATTTAATATTGTGTGTGTGTAACGTTGTGAATCCCGAAACTTGAATATTAATAGGTCTCTCCGACGAGTTTAAATATATATATATATATATATATTATTCTGAGCTCTCCGTTTGACTTTTATATCGCATGATAAAACGCAGCGTTTTACTTTTCAATGCCAATTTTTCCGCATAGCCATTTTCCCCATCACACTTTTATTTATTAAAAAAAAGTATCTACTTTTTACAATAATATATTTTTTTCTAATAGATCCTGCACCAAATGTTTTGTGGTGATGATAATATAGCTATTACGTAGTTCCTAAAAAATTACTTCTAAACATCCCAAAAAAAAAGAGTCGTTTTTAATAAAGTATTCTGTTATGATCACACGCTTTTTTTTTTGTTTGTCGCTGGAAAGGGAAAGTATTTGCAGTTTTCTCCACATTTCCCAGCGTCTCCCATGATCTACGGTCATTTCTGACTTTAGGCGACGCGCACGTAACTGACAGCGACTGTAATCCTGCGTAGGCCCAGCTCGTTTCATTTCCTGTGACGTAAAAGCTGAGCAAGCGAACTTGCTCGCGGTGGTGGATGGGGCCCCTGCTCAAGGGGTGGAAGGGAGGGTTGCGAAAATGGACACGAGCTCACTGGGGGTGAGAGCTGTGATGGGAAAGGAGTGGTGGGGAGGGGAAGTGATGAATGGGGGAAATAAAAGCAGTAGGGCATTCTATTAACCCGTCTCTTTTGCTCGCTAGAGCGGNTCTGGTCGCAACCGCTCGCCTAACTGTCGGTACGAAAGTCATTAGTTAACGAAATCGATCGATCGTGGGGGTGGTGGAGGGCGATATCTAATCTACCTACATTAATTGGACCTGACGCCTATCGTTAAATATCTGCTAATTATACTTACTGTATAGTCTGGAGGAAGAGCAAGGTAGGGTGAATAACTTTTTGAAACAAAAAGTACTTTTTACCTACTGCTCCCCCAAGTAATTTTTTTTTCTGATTGGTTGTTTGTAGACGTGATGACGTTCCGTGGAAACAACCTNACCTACTGCTCCCCCAAGTAATTTTTTTTTCTGATTGGTTGTTTGTAGACGTGATGACGTTCCGTGGAAACAACCTCGGAGAGAGATATAGATTTTAATTTTTTTTCGCGTGCATTCCAAACAGACTTTTCCGTTTGTTGTCGGCTGCTGTGTGTGTGTTCGTTTGTGTGAGTAGTCATTTCCCTAATTGAACGGGCTACTCATAATTCCGAAACTCCCGATACTCGGAAGTCTGTGTATCGCGTCCTACTGGCTTCTAAGCCGTCCCTGGGCGCCTGCGTCCAATAATGAAAGTATGACCAAAGCGACAATATTTTTATTTTTCTAGTAAAGTATATAAACTTTTCCAAAAAAAAAAAAATACTTTCTTCGTTAATTAAATAAGTTTATTCCGCATGCTTCAAATACCACGCGCAGTACAATTTTTAATTACACTGAAGAGCCAAAAAAAACTTGTGTAGGCAAATAACAGAGGTATGGAACCAATCAGAGTAACGCGATGCGGTCGGCATCTAGATCGGTTACTGCTGCTACAATGGCAGGTTATCAAGATTTAAGTGAGTTTGAACGTGGTGTTATAGTCGGCGCACGAGATATGAGGCACAGCATCTCCGAGGTAGCGATGACATTTGGATGTTCGCGTACGACCATTTCACGAGTGTACCGTGAATATAGGGAATCCGGTAAAACATCAAATCTTCGACATCGCTGCGGCCAGAAAAAAGATCGTGAAATAACGGGACAAACGACGACTGACGAGAATCATTACACGTAATAGACGTGCAACCCTTTCTCAAATTGGCGCAGACTGGATTTGAGGACTGCCCTGCAGGATTCATGGTGTGAATTGCTTCCTGCATACCTTCAGACATTAGTCGAGTCAATGCCACGTTGTATTGCGGCACTTCTGCGTGCTCGGGGGCAGGCAGGTGTACCAGTTTTTTTTTTTTTTTTTTGGGCTTTTTAGTGTAGCTACGTAATATTAAACAGTTGCCCGGGAAAATGTGTCCTCGCAAATAAAGCTCGAATAAATAACACAATGCTGAGAAAATAACACTTATGTAGTTTTATTATTGCCGTTGTGAATGGCGAGTTTATCTCCATGACTTGAAATCGTAAAATAATGGGCACGACAAACGGAGCGCTTCAGGCTAACATGTTTACTGGTTGTTTTTTCCCGTGCCAATAATATTATTCGCGCTGACGGTAAATTTGAACATCATCCTGTAAGCGTAAACGAGCGGCACACGTAAAGCTATGTTCCTAAGGGAATATTTAGAGGCGTTTTTCAATTAATTAATGTTTATTTATGCCACACTGGTCATAAAACGAGTTTAAATTATGGTGCGGTCTTACTGGAATCAGAATAGTATTTTATTATCTGTCAGTGTCGATATCGCATAATAATAAACCGTTTGATATTCTGTGTTAGTCATGATGTCGTAAAGTTACTCATACATGCCATTTTTCTGCCAGAAATTCTGGTTAGCTAACAAGTTTCCTCGGGATTTCTTTAGCAGTCGGAACAGTTAAGCAGTTTACAGCATGTTGCTAACAGCATTCAATCTTACCACTATGAACTTGGGAACACACTGATTTATATTGTTTTCCCCTTCCAGTCGTGAATCATTTTATCATTTTAGTTGCTGCAGTAAATCAAATTCTGTTTGGACTACAGTTTAATGTACACCACCGGGATTGTCGTTGCATTAAGTTGACTGCGTGTTTGCTTATATCTGCAAATGGTTTCGCAGACAGGAAAACGACGGAANGGATTGTCGTTGCATTAAGTTGACTGCGTGTTTGCTTATATCTGCAAATGGTTTCGCAGACAGGAAAACGACGGAAATTGTTGGACGTGGATTTTTAAGCTAAATGCTGTCTGTGTTGTTCATTTATATCATGTACGATATTCTTTATTACACATTTAATAAAAAGTAAAATGCAGAATATAAAACTACGTTGTAAAAAAGTTTTGTAATTTTTACAGAGAAATTATTCGTAATTTTACAAATGCTTGTAACAGTACAAAGATTTATCTTGTAAAATTACTCGTTTGTAAAACTACAAGGCCTGTGTTTGTAATACACCTCAAGAAATATTTGTACTATACTGACCCGTTTCCACGAGCTTCAGCAAAATGGTGGACACTCAACATCGTAAAACAGTATTTAGCTGTTTGTGCTAAAACTATGGGGAATGTTAGCGTAGCTGCGTACAAGAAGAAATGTATTTCAAGTTTGAATAACGTAACACACTCAAAACAACTCAAAAAATCACAATAAAACGACAATTTCAATAAAAACGTGTCCGTATTATTCAAAACTTTCCTCGCTGCACAGAACTTTTAAATCGGCTCTCAATACCTCGTTGTTAAGAGCAGTCCANTATTATTAACATCGTATTATTCAAAACTTTCCTCGCTGCACAGAACTTTTAAATCGGCTCTCAATACCTCGTTGTTAAGAGCAGTCCAAATCTCTTAGATCAACAACACAATTCTCAAAATGAAATAAATGTACCTATTCTTACTAACCAAATTACTTCATTAATATGTATTAGGTACTTACAGCTATATTTACTATAAAAATAAGTTTTCAGGTCGTAAGTCAAGTTGATATTGAGGTTAAGGGTGCAGGATAATGATACAAGGGGTGTGAGCTTTAGTCCCCGTGCTTGCAAAGTGTAGGTTTTTTATTTCGTAAATTATAGTTTGAAATATTTGTTTTAGTTACTTTCTGCTATTAATTTATCACATATGTTTTCTAGAAAAAAAAANTAAATTATAGTTTGAAATATTTGTTTTAGTTACTTTCTGCTATTAATTTATCACATATGTTTTCTAGAAAAAAAAAACTATTTTATGTGCACTTCTCAGTAATGTCAGTTGTAATACAATGCTATAATTTGTAATATTACAAANAAAAAAAAAACTATTTTATGTGCACTTCTCAGTAATGTCAGTTGTAATACAATGCTATAATTTGTAATATTACAAATAAATATCTTGCAGAGTTTACAAGAAAACTCTTTTGTAGATTTACAAAGGAATTTCTTGGCAACTGGGTTTCCAAGGATTTTTCTTATAAATGTGAAAAAAAATGTAGAGTTTAGAGAGAGATTCGAACCCAAGGCATTATTTTTACGTCCCGCATACTGTTTCCTAGATATAAACATCGATGCCATAATTTCAGTAGTCATTGCGATCATAATGTTTTACTTGTAACTGAATCACAGGATAAATAATAAGCAACAAAATGTGGATTTTATATGTACTCCCTGCCTTCCAAAATCTCTGTGATATATGTTTTGTTTAAGTTTCCGTATAATCAGCTGTTATGTTGTATTTATCTGTAATCGATACATTAGAGCAGAAATACCAGGGTTGCCAATATTGCGTATTGCTAGGCTCACAGAAATTTATCAAAGTGTACTTTTCATGCATCGCTAAATTTCGTATTTATTTTGTATGAAAAATCTGCAAGTTAAGCGTTATTTCAGTTTAGTTATTTCTTGTACAGAACAAAAAATTAATCCTGCAGTGAGAGAAAACAAGTTTTTCAAGCGAAACGAAATTCTTGTGTCCGTAGTTTAATCCAAACAGACAGATTTTATTTCCATNGAGAAAACAAGTTTTTCAAGCGAAACGAAATTCTTGTGTCCGTAGTTTAATCCAAACAGACAGATTTTATTTCCATTAAATAATTTTTCTGATGCAGAATTCGTTTTCCCTACTAAAGGGTTGAATCAGTTTTTCTCTTATAACTTGCTGGCAGAATAATATATATTTGTTGCATTGCTAAGATTTCGTTCAATAAACAGTATATTTGGTAATGATATTTTTCAAAGAAGCATTTCGTGAACCCACATAGTTAGTTGATCTGTTGTTAATTAATAACTTATTAAGTAAACTTTTGAAAAAAAAATTCTGTCCGTAACTGCATTGGGAGGTGCTTGTTAGAAGGAGTACTTAACGTTACAGAAACTTCGATGACTGAAGTACTGAAAAATGAACGCTGAAAATCTGTGTCCACTGAAAATCGTTTATTTTATATTTGGTGGTCTTCAGAACAAGAAATTGTATAAAAAAACATATTTATGTTTTAAAACTGTCCCACAATATCACCTTAATGACGCATTTATTGTAATTTTTCGTCCAGGGCAGTGTTAATTTCACGTGAGTTTCTTGAATACACTTTGAGGGAGAAAGGAACAAATAATTAACCGTGAAAATGAAGCGCATATACAATTATTTTATTTATCTGAGTGTATGTATGTATACATATACATGTGCATAGGCTGTTCGCGGTAAATTGAGCACTTTTGAAGTCAACCTTTAAAAAATAGCACTGCCCCTACCTGTATATATTTTAACGGGCACACTGACTGACATGCGGCCAGTTAAGTTGGTAACGACCGTGGGAAGGTAGTTCCGTGTTTTATTTGAACGTGTAAGGTAAACATTTGTCAATGCTGAAATAATTTTATTTTTCCTTCTGTTTTTTAATGAATATAAGTGTAGGAAATAGCAAATATGTCACATATTTAATTTTCTCATTTAACATTTTTACTTAACTGACGCATGAATAAAGTAACCAAGTCCACGGCAATGTTAATTTTGCATATGGCGAAAGAATACTCGAAGTTCATACAAGTAGATCTTAGGCAGGGTTTTTCGAAAATGCTCAAGTTTACCGTGAACGGCCTTTAGCTACGCAGCCGTCAGCTTTCCCTCACATCGGCGTCTGAAAAGCGCAGCAGGGTGTAAGCAGGCGGGTCGGTTAACGACTCCCGAGGTGTTGTATTAGTCGGCGCAGGGAGGTAATAGAGTGGCGAGGTGGGTCGGTGACCGTCATCTGCGCCAGACGGCCTAATTTACAGTACACGCCTCCGCGCGCGCGGTGTAGCGAGCTGAGTTGCGTCGCGCCTNTTTTCCTCGGGTGTGCGCGGGGATGATTACACCTGTCATCCCCACAAAGCTCGCTCCCCACCACCCACCCCTCTACCGCTGCCACCCCGTCGTGGGTGTAGCTCGAGAGAACTTGGCCGCCGACGAAGCGCACTTTCCCCCCACCCCCTTCTCATGAAACTTCATTTCTGGGGTTCTTCCAAGTTTGGCGCGAAAGGAAGGGAAGGTGGGAGAGGCGCTCATTTGTCATCGGCGCGATGTGGGGTGGAGCCTCGAAACTTCGCGCGACCCTCCTTCCCGCGGGGCGACCTGATTCCTGACCCCCGCCGCCTCCACTCGAGTCTCCGGCGAGGTAGTCTGCGATCATCGGAGAGGCAGGTCTTCGACGGAAACTTGCACAATCCCCACCCCTAGCCGCCGGAGTTCGTTTTCTATTATGCGCAAGGTCCGGAACAAAAACGCCGAAGTCACCGGTAACTCCTCATCGCCGCGGCTCCAAACCACTTAACGTGCCGGCTCGGTGCTTCAATTTATGGTGAGAAAGAGAGAGAGAGAGAATAAGAGAGAGAGAGAGGGAGAAAGAGTGAGAGAGATTCGGGCAGCTGATGTCCTGTACGGAAACATTTTCTGTGAAATCGTTGTTTAAGTGAATACGTGTATCTCCGTAAATAAATGTTCAGAAAATACGTCGTTTTGCCAGAAAAGGAGAAAAACGATTACCTATGCCCCTATTATTTTTAATTTCATCATATTAATTGTTAAATATTGCATTTTGAAAAGCCTGCCTATGCTGTTTCCTTAAGCGGAAAGAGAAAAGTACGACTCTGAGGACGTATTATAATCTGTGGGCTTTCATCGCGTGTAATAAAGTCCTACTGTTACAGATGTAATTTGCACAGGAAAGCTTGACGACCGAAGTACTGCGCGTCAGTTAAGCATCTTGTGCGTAGGCCCTATGTACACATAAGGCGGTGAGATTGCGTCCATCTTGGATTTATTCTACAAACCTTTGTAATAATACTTTATGACCGGACATTAAAATTTCAAAGCTTGTCATTTCACTAAAAATTACTAAACAGGATTTTTGAAGTTTAAACGGTTTCAGCTACATCCGTATTTTCCAATGCAGCACAAAAAAAATAAGTAATTCGGGAACGTTTGATTATGGTTACAGGCCTACATGTGAAACGAGTAACGGGAGAAAAATAAGTTGGATTTTGAAATACCTGCTGATATTTTTCCTGTGCCTTTATAAGCCTGGTTATTGAGTATTGGAGCTGGAAATTAAGTTACGTTGGAATGTACGTAAATTCACGATGGCGGAGATCACTCCGCCTTAAACCAGCTTAAGTGCCGGTGGAGTTGAAGCGAAGTGAAGACGGAGAAGCCACGGTATGTAGTAGTGGTGGAAACGGGAGTGTTCGGGGAAACCCACTGGCAACATCCGTTACGATAAACACGTGGAAATTACGGCTTGGACCCAGCGGGGAATCGAACACACCTCCCCGCGGCGGGAGACCACCGCCGCCTACGAGCACTCGAGTGCGAATGCTTGACGTTGGACCACCACTGGTTCATTCTCCTCGCCAGCAGACACCTTAGCGACCACGGCCGAGAAAAGTTCTTCCCCAGACAGCTGCACGGTTAGAAAAATTGTCCGTAAAATTACAGCAAATTCCGGTTACAAATTATCCACACGTCTGCGTTAAATTACGGTCTCTTCGTTTTGGTTTCGATAACGTTCTTTCCGTAGATTTCACATGAATCTCCGTGAATTCACGGAACGTATCCACAAACCTGCAAGTTTTTTTTAATCTACTCTTTATAAAAAGAGGTAACAAAAAAAAAGGTTTACTTTCGTTATGTGGGTGATTCACTGTCTATAAAAATGACTATAAAAATAAAAAAATGTTGTCCGGTGGCGGGATTTGAAATAGGAAAAAAAAATTATTTTAGTCCAACCCATTATCCACTCACATACCACGCTTTACAAGAAGTAGTGTTGTAAACACGGAATTCACGTGGAATGATGCATGTACCTCTTAGTTTCTAGCCATGTTACAGTGTGTGCAATTTTTTTTTATTTCGGGTTTACAAACAGGGGTAAGAAAAAAAGAGTTTAGTTTGAAGTCGTGTTACAGCGCTTGCTGTATTTGCTGTTAATAAAACGAGGTTAAGAAAAAATTGTTTTATTTCCGTTATGTGCGTGTTTCACCGTGTACACAGAAGGTTTTGTCGTATAGCGGAATTTGAACAAGAATCAAAGAATCGCCACTCCACGAGTGGTTCGCCACTCACCTACTACTATTTTACACGAAGTAGTATTGCGAATATGGTGATTTTGTACGCTTCAGGTATCATCGGCATTGTTTGTGTCTTACAAACGAAGCCGTGAGTATACGAAGAGTTTCCGTATTTTATAGTATTGGGAGTGAGTGAAGAGAATTGGGCTGCTCTAAATATCGAGGTCTTGAGAGCCGATCGTAGNAATTGGGCTGCTCTAAATATCGAGGTCTTGAGAGCCGATCGTAGTATTGTATTCGCGCAGTCGTATCCTGACTGTTTCAGATGATCTGATGACATTTTAGTCCTCACTAAACAGTTGTGAAGTGACTGTATGACCGTTTATCCCCTCGATGATGGATTGACAGCCCATATGGATAAAAACCATGCCGAGTATAACCGTTCCGGTTACGAACATGTCACNAATTATTTTAGTCCAACCCATTATCCACTCACATACCACGCTTTACAAGAAGTAGTGTTGTAAACACGGAATTCACATGGAATCATGCATGTGCCTCTTAGTTTCTAGCCATGTTATAGTGTGTGCAATTTTTTTTATTTCAGGAGTTACAAACAGGGGTAAGAAAAAAAGAGTTTAGTTTCAAGTCGTGTTAGAGCGCTTGCTGTATGTGCTGTTAATAAAACGAGGTTACGAAAAAATAGTTTTATTTCCGTTATGTGCGTGTTTCACCGTGTACACAGAAGGTTTTGTCGTATAGCGGAATTTGAACAAGAATCAAAGAATCGCCACTCCACGAGTGGTTCGCCACTCACCTACTACTATTTTACACGAAGTAGTATTGCGAATATGGTGATTTTGTACGCTTCAGGTATCATCGGCATTGTTTGTGTCTTACAAACGAAGCCGTGAGTATACGAAGAGTTTCCGTATTTTATAGTATTGGGAGTGAGTGAAGAGATTTGGGCTGCTCTAAATATCGAGGTCTTGAGAGCCGATCGTAGTATTGTATTCGCGCAGTCGTATCCTGACTGTTTCAGATGATCTGATGACATTTTAGTCCTCACTAAACAGTTGTGAAGTGACTGTATGACCGTTTATCTCCTCGATGATGGATTGACAGCCCATATGGATAAAAACCATGCCGAGTATAACCGTTCCGGTTACGAACATGTCACNTCCTCGATGATGGATTGACAGCCCATATGGATAAAAACCATGCCGAGTATAACCGTTCCGGTTACGAACATGTCACCGCATATGCGTTTTTCAAGTGCGTTTACAGATTCAATTAATTTTCTGGGTGATGTACCTTTAATAAGAAAGAAGCGTCGTATTGGTTTGGACGAAGCAAAGATGAATCTATTAAAGAAATAATTGAGGAGTTATTTGAAAATTTCAGATTCATCTGCAATTCAATTTTTCTTTATAAAACGCAGTAATTTCGAGAGNAATTGAGGAGTTATTTGAAAATTTCAGATTCATCTGCAATTCAATTTTTCTTTATAAAACGCAGTAATTTCGAGAGGAACGTCTTGTTCTCGACACCGACTGAAGCTGTTTTTCATGGATGCCTTCAACAATGATTCTCTTTTAGTGAGTTAACTCAAATTGCAAGATGTCCAGAAGACCAAGATGTTACATTTTGTTTAAATTTGAAATATTGCAATCAAACCAACGTGTGTGTTAGTCGACAAATGCATACAATGCATACNGTACATTTTGTTTAAATTTGAAATATTGCAATCAAACCAACGTGTGTGTTAGTCGACAAATGCATACAATGCATACAGCGTTAAGTTATAAAATCTGGTTCCGCGACGAGCTAAATTTCTTTACCATGGCTTCCCTTATATAAAGCTGATATAACTTACTTAACATGTCTTTAGCTAAGTCTCGTCTTCCGGTGGAGGAATAACCAAGCAACACATTTAATGATTTTCGCAAAGGAACTTACAAGATTAACAAATATAACTAATGGTGTTGCTCCCCAACGCAACGTAAAAATTTTCCTTTCTTCGACCGATAACGTTTGTTTTGGGGTAATAANACTAATGGTGTTGCTCCCCAACGCAACGTAAAAATTTTCCTTTCTTCGACCGATAACGTTTGTTTTGGGGTAATAAAAGGATTACTCGCTATAATCGTATTCCCATGTATTTATTTTTACGTGAATCTTCATTCATGGCGAATGTGTGATAACAAACGTCTTTATGCCGGCCCTGCTTGCTAGTGCAAATAGATAAGGATTAGTAAATGTGTTTTCAAAATACTTATTCTTGAGAAATATTGACGTCGTTGAGCGGTGACACCTAACTTGAAGGCGGTTTCAGGTTTTGGCTCCAGGGAGCGAAGAAGCCAGCTGGCAGTGCCAGACTCACTTCCACGCTGCAAAGTAATTACGGTAATTAGGTAATGACGCTGCGGCGAAAGGAATAATTAAAGCAGGAATGAACGTCTCTGAGAAAATCCACCCCGCTGTAATTATAACTGGCCATACGTACGTGCGAACATTTCTCCCTTGAACGATTATGTCACGAGATGGCTTACCAAAGCACAAAACGGTTCATTTTAACACTTTTCAAATCTTTTTTTTAAAGAAAATTAATTTATTTGTAATTGCGAATTATTTAAGGTAGATACTGACTGAAAGATATCAAGTAGTTATAAAAAATAGTTCTCTATATCAGCGTCATAGTAAAACAGTTAGGAACTAGTTTTCTTTTGGATTTATGCACATCAGGGGAGGAATTGGCTTAATAAAAATTGTATGAATATTTTTCTAACAGTTTTATTGGATTACTTAATCTAGGAAAGATATATAGTCGTGAATCCACGACAGTGTTAATTAATTTGACGTTGAGTTAGAACACACAATTAGTGATTAACTGTAGTAAAACAGTGCTGTAAAAAAATTTAATTCACCGTCGGACCATCTATAATAATAAAATATGTACAGAGCTATTGACCAGTTATTTGGACTATGTGGCTTGAGAAACAATGCCGCCTAAGTGGTATTTGGGAATGTTTTCAGGAGAAGGGGGGAGGGGGCTGCCTGAAAGGTTATTTTAAAAGCATTTACGATTATACACAGTGTTTTGGAATATTTTGTTACACATTTGAAGATAATATTGATAATTTTTATTACAATAGTAGTCAGGAGAACGTAACAGGTAGTTTCACGTAAGCCACAGTGCTTTCAGTTGTCCGGTATTTCTTCAGTATACCGTGGAAAAAATGTGAACTTAATCATAACTATGGCGCGCAAAAACTTTTTTGAGCTACAAAGTTCTTTTTATACAAAAAAGTGTCACTTTGAGGGGATTGTTTCCTGGTTTACGATCTTGTGTGTTTTCCTGTTGGCAGCATCCAAGAGTTGATTAGCTGAACTGTTAGACACTTTCCTGCAACATATAAGGTTCTGCGATACGATTCTACCCCGTGACAACGAGCTTTATTGGATTATAAGGCGGGGTTTTGTGGCAGAGTGTCTCAGCGGGTTTTCTTAAAGTATTCCGGTTTCTTCCCCTCGCCCTTGTATAATCTATTGTAGCGCCAGCCCCCACATTGTGCCCCGCGTGTACTTTGCACGGAAGCACAGCTGTGATCGCTCGGGTACAATGCGTTATGCATAGCACTAAATCTGTCAAACCGTAATGGCCAGGGCATTGTCGTACTTGATCGAGCGAGTCTGCCCTCCTGGTTGGACGGGCTGTGGTGACGTGCAAGCACCTGAGCGGCAGTTTGTGGCTGGAATGTGTGAGTTGGTTAATCCATCTGCTTGACAAGCTCACCTGGCCCGTGAATTGCCTCCACACCGTGTTGCAAATTCACGTTTTTAAAATGAACTCTCGTTATCAGTTTTTGACCGGAAATAAATCAGGCTCCATTCTAGTCAGAAATACAAATCCCATAACATCTTTCACACTGCAGATATTATTTTGGAGTTCTCATTATTGCAATTAAATACATTGCGTGGATATCAGTGAAACAGGTACAGAGTCCAGACTGAATTCTTGCACAAACTTCTCGCCAATAAACCATTAAGGTGATAGCTTTAGGTGGCCGTCTGCCTGGGCCACCAACGCGTATGCAGAACTTCAGCAGAAAACGTTATATCCAAAAACTGTTCGACTGTTCTGACGGATGTCTGCTTATGAATATCATTTAAGAAACATCACACATGTGTTTACAACTTTCAGTTGCTCCATTTTTCTTGCAAGCATGTTTTTTTTATAGCGTGAAAATGGCTAAAACTGGGGTTTAAGCGATTTTTTTAAACATGAGAATCTTTAAATTTGGATGGGATGTATGTGAAATGTTTATTTTTAGTCCGTTTGTAACATCATGTAATTGTACGGTCGCAGCTGAAAGCCTCATAAAGGCGTATTTCCGATGGAAAGACTTCATGNGTTTGTAACATCATGTAATTGTACGGTCGCAGCTGAAAGCCTCATAAAGGCGTATTTCCGATGGAAAGACTTCATGCCAGTTCAGTACCTTGTGCGTAGAGGCGATGAGAAAACGTGTGCACGTGCCTGGGTCACCCTTAATGCTCCCGCACTTCATGACTCAGGCACGTAAAATACCTTCAGCCATTTCAGTGCCTATGGCGTATATAATGTATCGGGCACTTGGTGAGTGTGTCAGGATCGTCATTAATGTCTTCTTGGTTCCTGTACCTCAAACGTGTAAAAGAGCAGTAAAAAAGACGTACATATTAAGGCACAATGTCACCAGAACTCTAAAAAAAATCCAAAAAGCCCTTTGCTGGTATTAAATTTCGATGGGTTGTCTCTTGAGTCCCACTACGAACTCCGTGTCAGCCTCAGATTCTGTAGGTCATTGGTTCTGTCCCAACCAGGTACCCTGAACGTTGTTTGATTTCCTTCCTGATTTTCCTCTTTGTACTGTAGGTCATTGCCGGTACAATCCTCTGCTCCGTGTCTCTCCACTTCTCCTGATCATTATGCCACACTTAATCTGCCCGGACTTGCTTTGCGCTTTTCAAGCATTGGTGCTCTGTAAGACGATAGTTGCATTCGCATCAAATATCTCATCGCCTCTATGCTCAGGGCGGTGGACTACCGTAGGGTTTTTTTTCGTAGTCATGCTTGCAGCAATAAGAATTTTACTTTGTTATTTCAGGGCATAATAATATATGTATACTCTGCGTACCTGTTGTATTTAAAATTTCTTTACCGAAAATTTAGTTCCTAAATTTTTTCCAAAATCACACATTTTATCAATATTATCTGTATAACATATACATAAAGTAGTTTCCTCTTTTTTGTGGGCCGCGTTAAGTTGTCAGTAGTATTATTAATGCGCCTCTCCAACTTGTACTTAGCTTGTGTGCCTTGTTTCGCACTTCCTAGAACGTTCGCGCACTTCACCTCCCTAAGTGCTCTTTCAATTTCCGTCCTCTGCCGCGTGTGTTTATAAACGGCGCATAACCACTAACGTCAAATGTCCGCCAAGCCGGGCGATGTGCACTACAGTGACATCTGACGTGCTATCGAGCATTGGAGGGCGAAAGTCACTGCTGTTTGGACGCCTACTCCCCCAAGTTGGTCGCCTGTCCTATATCCGTCCTTCATCAATAAGTCAAAACCATTCACGGCGTGAAAGAGCGTAAGCGGGGAAGGAGATGGTCGTCGTCCTGAAGGCACTGCTCAAACATCGATCGACTGGAAGAGAAGAATCTTTCAGTAGGAACTTCGTTCTCCCCCTCCCTCCCTCCCCACCCCTTGCGGTACCCTCACACCCCTTCGACTACCTACCCAGACTCTTTCCCCCAAATATTTTGATTGTTTTCTGCTCCGTCCTCGTCTCTTGTTCTGTTTTCGAATGAAAGACATTACAAGTTGGGAGAATTTTTCCACCATTGTTCCCAACAACTCAAACTACATTTTCTCTTCGATTTCCCTCTCTCCCATTGTTTTAAATCTGTCCTTTGTTCCAGGCGGGGTAAACATTCAAGGAGGAAAAATTCAGAGCTTCGCAAATTATAATGCCTGTGACAGAAAAAAAAANTTCCAGGCGGGGTAAACATTCAAGGAGGAAAAATTCAGAGCTTCGCAAATTATAATGCCTGTGACAGAAAAAAAAAACTAGTTAAAATGTCAGCAAGTCGAATGTGAGTATTTTAGACCGGCACAAGTAATTGACTACCGTTCGNAAAAAAAAACTAGTTAAAATGTCAGCAAGTCGAATGTGAGTATTTTAGACCGGCACAAGTAATTGACTACCGTTCGTGATTTTACGGATTTGCAGTTTCCACTCTCGGAAGGCAACTGGACGTAACTCTTAAGTAGTTACTTTCAATGACCAACACTTTTGATATGCAATTTAATAGGACCGAGTTCAGTTTTCTCTCGTGGTTCTCTCATTTTTGAACAGTCTTCTGTCGTCGTACACGCTGGACTCACACACACGTGACAAAGGAGTCAAACCGGCGAGTGCGCGCACCGAATCTCCCATGAGTCAATTCATGAGCATCAAACGAGTAACGAAGTGTTCTGAAACCCAGTAAAATCAGGAGCGCCTGTGTCTTGTAACCTTTCTGTGAATAAGTGTGCGACGTGAATTGAAGTTTAACTTTGACCTCCTTGTGATATAACGAAAAACTTATGTACGTTTCGCGCATGATTTAACTACGTATTAGACCAATCTACGAATGAAGCCACTTTGACATTATTCCTCGCAGTTCATTCGGTGGCTGAATTTGGTGATTCAGTGTCTTCTGATTAGCGAACAAGTAAAATGCACCTAAAATCAATGATTTGGACCAGATTAAATCATTATATATCAGTTAAAAAAACAAGCAAATCGTTGTATGTAATAGTACAAATAACTAGTAAATCTGCAAAACTGGGTTACTGTATTAATCAGCCGAGAATCACTGTAGTTCAATTTTTGCAAATTGGATTTGATTTTCACATACTCTGGTAAACTTCGATCGCTGCACTTGCGGGTCGCGGTGGTGTGGCGGCTAGAGCACTAGCCTCCCACCAAGGTGAACCGGGTTCGTTTCCCGGCGCGGTCACTCCCAGATTCTTGCACGTGGTTAATCGATGCCACTGGTCGGCGGGTTTTCTCGAGGTTCTCCCGTTTCCCGACCCTTGCATTCCGGCGTTTCTCCATTTCCACTTCGTTTCGCTCTCGTCGGCTCTTAAGAGCCACCAAAATCTCTCCAGCACCGAATTTGCAACTACAAAGTTACGCAGCGTCAGGAATATCGGCACAGTAATCCAGCCCGCATTCACCACGCCTAGCACTAAGTTTTACTTCGCTCGTTCAGAAACTTGATACATCATGACTGCCGAGTCCGGCAACACAGTTGAGATGAACATATATATCCTTTACTCTATCAACTCCTGGGCGAGCTGGCTAAACGAGACCAGCTAGTTCTTCATTTATTGCTTGTTTCGGTGGCAAACCAATAAATCAGATTCAGCGCCGAGGTCGTATTTCCCACTTTGGACGCCCCTAAATCAATATCGTGCCCGTGGGGGATGTCAGTGCACGACGCATAATTGCATAAATAACGTTGAAACTGTTAATTAACACGGCGATGTCACTGTTATTACAGCACCTGCAGTCTCATTGAATTTGACAGGCAATGTCAAATAAAATAGGTTACTATCTACTATAGCGACTTCTTTTGTTATGTTTCTTTAACAAAGTACACAAATGCACCGCTTTCGGATAGTACAGAATCTATGTTTGTTTTATGTAAATAGTTTGGTTTATTTTGTCTGTGATTTTCCAATATGTGTTCATCTGGGATTCTGGCATGCGATAACACAGGAAATATGGAGTCCAATTTTATTTTTGTTAGCTTAATGACATCAAATATAATACGATTTTTTCCATCTATCGTAACTGAAACACCCACCAGAGTCCAGAAAACGCTCCGCGTAGGACTCGGTACACAAAGACTGGTTGATTGTAGAGCGCACGCCAGCTACACAAATACAAATATTCGTGTTTCAACGCTGAACATTTTTTTGCTATTAGCATTGACAGAAACATGTGATATGCACTGTAAATAATCGTATTTAAACAAGGAATTCTTTAGAAACTAGCTGACACGATATTTTTGAACACTACAAATAAATTATAGTAAATTCCACGAAGCTGTTTGTGTCGAACGTGTAAAACTAATGTTGAATTTTAACACGCAAATATTGTAGACTGCAAATTTATTATTAACATTGAGCTACATAAACAATTTTGTATGTTTTTCAAAACAATGTGCTGTAATTATACAATATTTCCGCTGTAGAGTTACAATAGAATCTTTGGCTACTAGCTTCCTAATAATTTTTTGCAACAAGTACAGCCATTTTTTACTGAGTGGCATCACTGTCAGCGCATTGTTTATACACGCATGGACAAAAAAAATAGCTGCGGCCACAAGGATGCATCCTACAGCATTGAAACGTGGTGGGCATGTTTCACAATGTAAGACATACAGATGATTCACGTTTCATGCGTGGAAAGTGGCGTCAGCATTGGCGGGCCTTAACGCCGTACCTGCTGAATTATGTGAGATCGTCCCGGATTCATGATACTGTGTCAGTTAGCATCTCTTAAAATGGTTTTATGCGTCGGAAACGTGTTCGACAGCTCTTCGAACAGTTGGATGTGTTCAAGAGAGGTCGCATCGTAGGTCTGCGAGAAGCGGGATGGGCATTTAGCTGTGTTGTGCTCAATACCAGTCGTACAGTTATTACTGTAGCACGATGTTGGCGCCAGTGGATCGAGGAAGTCATGCACCAAAGTGATGGAGGATGTGGGAGACGGCTAAGAACCATTCTGAAGGAAGAACGGACGGATTGTTCGATATGCACGGAGTGCTCCAACCGCCACAATCACGGACCCTCAGCGAAAAGTGATGCCTAACCTGCAACATCCTGTGAATGTCAGTCCCGTTGGCAAACGGCTAGAAGACGCCGGTTTACGTGCACTCAGACCGCTAAGACGACTNCCGTTGGCAAACGGCTAGAAGACGCCGGTTTACGTGCACTCAGACCGCTAAGACGACTGCGCTTAACAACACATCAACGTCGCCACAGACTGCAATGGTAGCGTGACCGACTTGCATCATGCCATGCAGAATGGCAGTGGTTAATCATTAGTGACGAGTCCCGCCTTCAGTTTTGGTGGTGACGACCAACGCTTACATGTGTGGGGACAATGCGGGCAGCGCCAAGACGAAATATCTGTTGTCACATGTCGCACGTCTAGATGACTTGGTGTCATGGTGTGGGACCCGTTTTCGTACGATGTCCGATCATCATTGATTATTATCACATGTAATGTGACAGCTTAATGGTAAGTTCATGAGGTTTTACAACCACTGACCCTGCCATTTGTGAACGCCCACGCCAGTGTTCTGTTCCAGCACGACAACACTCATTCTCATACCTCTGCCATCTCAACAATGTGCCTTAAAGCCATGGTTACTGTGTCATGGCAAGCCGAATCGTCAGACCTATCCCCAATTTAAAATGTGCTGTAGTAGATGGAAATATAGAAGTTCATGCGACAGGCTGTAGGCTGCGGACAAGCGGACGAGCTGGCGGCCATTTTGGATGACATCATGCCGAAACCTCCTGCTCTATCATTCCTCGCCAATGGTGGTCATCTTTGACCCCCTTTTCCCCTCGGAATTTCCCTATTTTCCCTCCTGCTCTATCATTCCTTCCAATATCTTCTGCTCTTCCATTCCTCTTCTTTTTCTCACTCTCTGACNTATTTTCCCTCCTGCTCTATCATTCCTTCCAATATCTTCTGCTCTTCCATTCCTCTTCTTTTTCTCACTCTCTGACTATCTAATGTTATTTTTTCTCATGCTTTCTCATTCCTTCGGGCCTCCTTATTTTTCTCTCTTGTCCCCCACCCCTTNTATCTAATGTTATTTTTTCTCATGCTTTCTCATTCCTTCGGGCCTCCTTATTTTTCTCTCTTGTCCCCCACCCCTTTCCTCCCTCTCTTGCTTTTCGCATCCTCCATCACCATCGTTGTCTGATGTAGGTAGCAATAATAAATTCACGCCACCAGTCGCTTTTTTTCGTGGCCAGCTACAAGCCAGACACGTAATCTTTTTCTTTTCACCCCCGTGCCTATGCCCTTTCTCGGTAATGCAGGGGTGTAAGTATTTCCTTTAGCATATCATTGTGTTTTCTATCTTATTGCTTTCCTTCCTTTGGCTCTATCGTGCTACGAAGCTTTGACTTTTCGTTTTTTATTACTTTACATACCCTCATATTTTGATTGATTATTGTTGTATATGATTACAAACTATATTTTATTTTACTGCCAAGCTGCTCGGAGAGTGAGTATGACACGATTGATCCTGCCATCCATCCTGACACTTCCAGCATCCTGGGGGTTATTCTCTTTATTCTAATGTATATAATTCTACTCTACTTTTCTGAGCCATTATATAGCAGCTCGAAAATATAGTAACTATATTCATCCTTTCGTTAGGCGGCAGCCTGGAGTGGTCCTTTGAACCCCTCCCCTCCATCCGCATATACATTCCTTCAGTCTGGATTCTCGTCATTTAATTCTCCTGTTCCATGTTCCATTGCCAAGTCAGTATATTTCTTCTGTTTTGTGTTCCAATTCAGCTCGACTCAATGCTGAAATTATCACAAGAGCATCATCCGCGTAGGTANTATTTCTTCTGTTTTGTGTTCCAATTCAGCTCGACTCAATGCTGAAATTATCACAAGAGCATCATCCGCGTAGGTAAATATCTCACATTATTTTGTCAGCTGCAAATGCATTAGTGAGTCAAAAAGGATGTTACACAAAACAGGTCCTACGACCGGTCCTGGGGGACATCCCTTAGACATTTTCTTCCATACACAAATGTTCACNCGTTACACAAAACAGGTCCTACGACCGGTCCTGGGGGACATCCCTTAGACATTTTCTTCCATACACAAATGTTCACTTTGTACTGACTTATTCTGTTCACAAAGTAACTCATGAATATCTCATAAATTTAGTTGAGCACTCCTCTTTCAGCTTCCAAAGCACTCCTGGCCACTATGCATTATCGAAGGCTCCACTATGTAAAGTAAAACTTCCAAGACATAAGATTGTCGGCAGAATTTTGCCTTCCGAACCACATAATGCACAGCTCTTTCTGTGCCCCTGCCTTTCCATAAACCATATTGTTGCTTATGGAGTCCCTCAGTTGCTTCTAGAAACCCTAGTAATATTTTGTTTACTAACTTTTCAGAATTTTTCCGAGCACCGGCAATAATGTAAGGGATTTATATGATTTTGGGTTTGTTGGGTCTTTATTTCCCACTTTTTACAATATCTTGAGAATTCCATTTTTTCAGATATTTGGGAATCATCTATTATGTAGACAGCCGTCCATCAGTGCAAGTAGGTCCTTTCGTATCATCGGGTACTCTCTCTTAACTATTTCAGCAGTTATCCCGTCATGTCCAGGTGCCTTCTTATTTTTCAGCTCCTTCACTATTCTGTCAAGTTATTCTATATTAAAATATGCAGTATTCGGAGTGTCTGGCAACTGTCATTTTTTCTCTCTTCATGAGATGTAATTCTTCTTCACCTCCGCTGTCCTCTGGCAGGAGGGCCTGGGTGAGTTCTTCTGAATTCTTATTATCACTCTTCCGTGGATTCTTAGGCTCTTCTTGGCCTGGGTATGCTTAACTTTATTTGCTATTATTTTATACACTAACCCCTATGGATCTTCATTCCCATTCTCGGTCACAAAACTTCTCCAAGATTCTCTCTTCTTATCCTACATCGATCTTGCATATGTCCTCTTCTGATTTCTGTATTCATCAACCAGACTTAAGCATTGCACCTTATCTCTGTTTCTTTTCATGTTTCTTCTTACATTCTGCTTTTTTCTTCTTATCTCTTCTAGTTCTTCATCACACCATCTGTTTAGTGGGACACCAGGGTTGGAAGTTCGTATTGTTCTCTTACATGTGTCGTGGATAACTTTCGTTAATTTTAATACTCATTGGTGCAGATATTCTACTTCGTACCTCTGGTGGTTAACCATTANTCGTGGATAACTTTCGTTAATTTTAATACTCATTGGTGCAGATATTCTACTTCGTACCTCTGGTGGTTAACCATTAGTTCTTCATTGAATCTCTTCCAATCTGCACCCCTATGAATGTACTTTGTTCGCGGCACTTTGTCACCTTCTTTGGGNTCGTGGATAACTTTCGTTAATTTTAATACTCATTGGTGCAGATATTCTACTTCGTACCTCTGGTGGTTAACCATTAATTCTTCATTGAATCTCTTCCAATCTGCACCCCTATGAATGTACTTTGTTCGCGGCACTTCGTCACCTTCTTTGGGNTAGTTCTTCATTGAATCTCTTCCAATCTGCACCCCTATGAATGTACTTTGTTCGCGGCACTTTGTCACCTTCTTTGGGTCTACGTTTATTGTTAATCTCGTACATAATAAACCGATGATCACATGATGAGTCCTCAGTTACTGTACAATTTCTAACCAATCTGGCGGCGTTTCTTGATATCAGTCACATCCAGTAAATTTTCTGTATTGTGCTCAGGAGAAACATGTGTAGGGAGGGATCCAGGTTCAATGGCGACATGGAGGTTGTTCGCCAGTAAATAGCGATCGATCACCATGCCTCAACCGCCTGTGACAGGTGAATTCCACTGGTCTGATTTGGCATTAACATCTTCACTGATTATCAACCAGTACTCGAATCCATTCGTCCCACTTCTCAAGATTAACTAGGAGATCATCCGAGTACTGGAAGTAGGAGCTGGCCAAATATATACTAATTGCTCCCAATTCTAAATGAACACAGACGTGATGACTGTTTGGCAAATTATCCATTGTCATTATTTTCAAATTATTTCTCATCCTGATAGCTGACATTAGGTTATCACGAAATAAGGTTATCGTTCCTGGCAATCGAATCACGTATCCACGTAAAGTATAAGGTTCTTGCATTAGTACAATGTCAAGATTTCTTCCATTAGAAATGATCATTACTTCAGACATTGCAACCGCAGATCTTTGCAGGTTAATTTGTCTCACATTAATTTTCATTTTAGAAGCCACTGTACTCTATAGCCAGTCCTTTCTAGTTTCATTGAGAATGCTTTCTCGTATTGAGGGCATTTCTTAGAATCGACTCGATGATTGTACTCTTTTCTGTCTCGAAGGCAATTCGCACACACATGGTTCACTTTATTGCCTTTACATTTATTTTTATAATTATATTTGTGCCCTTACATTCCAAATGTCGAACATATTTCCTTACTTTTACAATGTTTGCTCTGATGTTCATATTGTTGTCATTTATAGCACCTCATTCCAACTACAAAATCTCTGACCTTTCAGGCTGCTATAGGCGGCCAAATCTACTTCCCATTCCTGCCACCAGAGTGTGCTATGTTCTTTCTTTTTACATCCTCCATCTTTAATTCATGCCACCAGTTGGCTGCTGTGGGCGACCATCTTTAATTCCTGTTCTCGCCATCAGAGTGTGTAAAGTTCTACTATAAGCAGGTAGGAGCACTTGTATTGATGCGGCCATTTTATGTGTTGGTTGGTTCATTCGTCGCCTATAGGGACGCGTTAGCATAGGGGAGGTGAGTTCAAACGGTGACTGCCAAGAGCACTGGGAATTTTTTTAGTTGGTAGCTGTTTTGGAACTCAAAAAATGCAGGAGATGTGCGGTTTTGATCTGAAAACCTTCGGTCGCCAGTCCAACATCTAGACCACATGACCACCGTTGCATGTGATGATGTAGTAGATGAAATAAAGGAAATTTTCGCATACGCCTATGCACTCCCCAGTTGTCAACATAAAGAAATAAAAAAATATATTTAATGACGAATCCAAATACGAAAAAACTGAAGGTACGTAAAAATTAATAGCGCGAAAAAACCATCATTCTAACATTTAGAAAATAATTATATGTAAAAAAATTTGGACAGGTTGCATCTCTACATAAAAGTTATGTGTGTAAAAGTTAAATATAAAAATTAATAGCATCAAAAAATACCATCATTCCAACACTTGCTCGTGCATTCGAGCAAGTGCACAGCTGTACCTTCAACTTGTCTGCGCGTGGTACGGAGCGAAGTTGGCACGCACACTGGAATTATTTCATTCTTATTGTTCTTTAACAACTAGCAGTAGGATATGAACACTAAAACACCTGCACAACCTCGTCAGCAGTAGCATGGTTGCTCTCTCACGGCTCTCGCAATGATGATTAAATTGGCAACATCGCCCTCACACTTTACCATCCGCATGGCATAACAATGTGGACGGCTCCCGAGTTTGGGACCGGGGCAGTACACTACACTAGCAAAAAAACATCACCAGGAATTTGCCGTATATGCAAACAAGTCTTGTACATGTATGCGTGCAAAAACCACCAGTGGCTTCGCAAGCATAGTGCACTGGTGGCTTACGAAGCTGCGAACGGGCAAAATGACCAGCCTAATAAAAATATAAGCGGGCAAAGGAAGGCACAGAAAGATGACAGCCACAGAGGAAGAGTACAGTAGAGGTAGATAAAGAGAGAAGGGAGAACAATGCTGAAANCGGTAGAGGTAGATAAAGAGAGAAGGGAGAACAATGCTGAAAAAAAAGAGTTAATGCATGTACGATTCGACCACCAGATAGTACTACATTGCTACTGTGATACGAATACCATTTCACATTCACAACCCCTGCTATGATAAGCGTTGAGTCCCCCAGGAATCGGCTATAAACCTCAGGCAAGAGACCCAACATAGACAACAAATCCCGTGCACAAGTATGCAAAATAGTACACACATCATGGCATATCGCCAACACGCCTGACAAGATATCTCTTGCACGGCCTACAGCGTGCCACCCTACAACAGCGCCATCAACAGCAACACTCCTGGGAAGATGAATATGGCTATTGCNGCACGGCCTACAGCGTGCCACCCTACAACAGCGCCATCAACAGCAACACTCCTGGGAAGATGAATATGGCTATTGCATGTACTACAAAATGCTGCTGGAAAAACTCATATTTGGAACAGTGCACGAGTACACAATTGAGTGATTGCATGGGTCACAGCATAACACCAGCCAACATCAACTACAACATACCTGACAAGATGAATATGACTCTTGCATCTACTAATGATGGCAACTACAGGTTCGGAGGGAAACGGGCCAAGAATCTCGGAGGGCCGAAACATGTCGGCGATGCGGCTAATGTGTCCTTTCTCTGCAGCGTCACTTCAGAGGCTTTGCAACCATTGGCAGTACTGCAGGCCACATCTTCTATCACTGAGACACATCTTCGCACACTGACATCCGGCATGACTCGGCGGCTCCCTGCTTTGGAGACGAAACTCAACGGTGTGGGCGAGCGAATAGCTAGCAGGGTTCACACGGCCATGACTACTGATTTGCATGCATTGAATGAGGATGTGCACAAACTATCACTTTAGGCGGGAAGCTCGCCACCATGGAAGACCACCTTCGATACGAACATACTGACTACTTCCATGGATGCGCAGCTTGTCACATTGATCAAGAGTGTGTACAAACTATCTGCTTTTGCTTCCGGTGATGTACTCGAGGCTGTGGAAAGCTGGCTATTCGGCACACGAATGCGAAGTCTGCGATGATGGATACTGAGATTTCTGCATTGGCTGATGATGTGCGCAAACTATCTGCTTTAGGAGGCAATCTCGCAGCTATGGAGGCGAAGCTCGATGCTGTAGACTAGCGAGTTGACAACAGAGTTCTTAACTGCTTTATCTTCTAAACTAGACGCACTCCGTAATGTGGTGACCGAGGGTGCGGGCAAGCTGACCACTTTAAGTAAGAAGCTAGAGTATGTGGTCAACATGGAATTTAAACTCGGTGCTGTCGGGGAGCGAATCGTCAACAGGGCTCTTACTAGTGTTTCCGCTAAACTAGATACACTAGCCCGAGGTTTAGGTGTGATGGTCGCGGATGTGGAAGACCTTATACGTGGTGCGATTGTTCATGTCCTATCTGACTACGATCAAACGATGAACAATAGAGATATTGTCAGCATGTGCGAGATGTGAACGTCCAGTGGATCTCCAAGTCTGACGGACAATATCACACAGCTGATCGTATAGATACGTCTAGTCAACTCCTAAATATATATGCTATGGCTATTCTGCTTTTGCTTTTAGTAAAATGACAGCTACCGTCAAGGATTAACAATGCGTAATCGAAAGTGTGTGCAATAAGTATTTACTGGCTAAGCGTGCGCGCATGGAGCGCAATGCTGCAATAGGAAGAGGCATTCCGGCCAATAATATCTCGTCTAGATGATTTACAACAAACTCTTCCCCCTGCGGCTGAAATGAAGACTGAACCAGACATCGAAAACAGGACTGGGAGGAAGCACAAGTTACTTCCGGAAGTTACTGCAGCTGATGAAGATGATTTACCTTTGGCTGCATTGAAATGTAAAAAGGACAGGCCTCATTTGCGTACCACGATCGCTCGAAATTACCTATCATCGTACACAACGAGATTTAATCATGGAACATATGGTGTTTATTGGCGCGATAAGAATTTTTTTTCCAGCCGTTTTTATTTTTATACAGATAATGACGAAGCAATGCGAGCGTCTCTAGGCCTCTATGAATTGCTGTTTAAATGTGAGCCTGGCGAGTACTCGTGCGAGTAGCTTCGGCTGTATAAGCGCTTACTTACCCTTACGAGTTCACATTTGGCCGACAATAATTCTTCTAGCAACGTTTCAGGATGAGAAACAGCCGAAATTCACCATTATCGCTGATCTGCTCCCGGATGTTGGCTTAGCGACCGGCTCGGGTCTGACCTCGAAGCTGTATAGGAGCCACCGACTCGAGTTTGTTTACTGAGACGATGTTAATGAGCTCGTATCACGTAAATGGCTGCTAATTGTGTCTCAGCAGCCTGGCAACAAATCCCACACGAACGAGATTGTGAATATTTTATAAGAACTGCGTGAAGGTGGACACATGTACAAAAAAATGTCACGTGCGCAAATTGCTGCCGAGCTCCACAGGCCTGCGCGTCGTAATTACGCCCAGCACGGAAAGAGTTGGCCAGGCAATGGGGATCGGGGAAGGAGTCGGCCATGGTCTTGGTTAAGAAACCGCCTCGGTATTTGCCTGGAGCAATTGCGGAATATCATGAGAAACGGAAATCAGATTGGCTGGACCTGTGTCCTTCCGAGTGCAAGTTGTTTGGCAAATTTAGCCACATCTCCTACTGGAAAATACGGCACAAGGTCTATCGCTCTGGCACAGATGCGCTCTGCGTTTCCCGGCTGTGCTTTAGGGATTATAAAGTTTACTTATGGATTATGACAGACATTTTCTGTACGTGCTTTATACACATGCCTTCAGGCTTCTTGAAAACCTAATTGTATTTCTTATATGCATCAAAACTCGAGATGAAATGTTCTGCTAAGCTTCAAACAAAACATAAGACCTTATTTACCACCAGAGTAGTTCGCATATTACTCGATCTCTTGATTTGGCAGTTTTCCTTTGAAAAAGGATAAAGATATAATGAAAATAATGTAGTTATTTTGTGATTTTAAAGGGTTCACTTTTACCATAATTCTTTTTTTCTGGTCAAGGAATTAATTTACACGCCTGAAACACAGTGTGTCTTATATCCTTGTGTTGTGGTATCCTTGCCATCTTGTGTTTGTCTATATATCTTTATAACCTACAGTTAATATTTATTTTTAAAATTGAAACCTTACTATTACATATAACTACTTTTTTCTATTTGTATTTGCTCATGTGAGACAGAAAAAGAATTAACAATGAATTAATCTTTACTACGGTCACAAGACGCAACAAAATCAACACGGGCAAAATATCGAGGACTTAAAAATATGCTCAATACCCTGACAGCTCTTGTTTTCTTATGTCTGACCTGGAAAGTAAGTTACTGCAAAATAAAAATAAATCCTCTCTCCCTTGCGTGTTTAAAGCAGTTCACCCGTACTCAGGTATCATTTCAACCGAGTCAAAACATCCCTCCGGAGAAGAGAGGGCAACAAAAAACTTAGAGCAAACCTAGCTTGCGAAACTGCGGACAAAAAAAAATTGTGCTCCGCGACTAAGGGCGAAGAGAAACGTATAGGGCAAGAACATCTCGCTCTTGTAGCTGACGGCGAAGCTGCGAGGGCGTTCCTCCGACGCGACGTAAGGAAAACAAACACTGTGAGAATCTGGTCCGCAAACGCGCTGGAATAACATCCGAAAGCTCTTCTTATTTCGCAAACAAACCGCGTCCGTCTTTCACTTCGTTGCCCCTCCGCGTGGCCGGCACACACCACGACGAAATTCTCGTCAATTATCACAGCGCTGAAATGCTGAAAGGAGTTTCAAGTCTCGCTTCACTGACGCAAGAAATCTCGACTTCTGCAAACAAACATGAAGCCACGTAATTCACAGAAAATCAGTTCAGTAGGCATCATAGTTTCCGTATTTCGTCGTGTACATTTACTTCAAGCGTGATTTTATGATGATATATACAAGCAACTGTGGCTCAGCAGTGAAATTTGAAACTTTTGAAATCAACCTCTGAAAAAAAATGACTCCTTAATAACTGCATATATGCTGTTATACACACTGGCATGCAGGGTGCCAGAGAAGTTGCCAGCGAAATACCTCAAATAGTTTATATCTTGGCATTAAGTGTAACGTTTGCATCTATGGCAAATCAAGTTGGTGTTTTTTTTATACAAGGTATTTTTAAACTACATGTCGAAATTCAAACCACGGGTTATGTGGGCTAATATAAACAAGAAAGCCTAGTAACAAAATGTTCGAAAAACTTATCTAGTGTTATTTAATTTAAGTTAGCAAACCAGCGCCTGGAGTCCGTAACTTCGCGTACCTGCGTGCACAACAAGTTGCATATCACGAAGGCGAACGGTACTGTTGCGTCACGAGGCGACCGGCTGTACGTAGGCCTCCATTGAAACACGAGTAGATCCCACATCGTTACTGCTGCTGTTTGTGTGTTGCCGGAAATAAAAAGCAGTCACTTCGGGCAGCCAACTCGATCGTTAATTCCCCCTTGGTTCTTGTAGTTTGACAGACGTGTACTAACAAGCAAACCACCAGCGTCGCCCACGTACCTCGAGTTCTTGCGTCCGGTGTGCAAGATCTCTCCGCTTGACGCGCCAGTTCCGTTCGCCTTCGTGATATGCAACTTGTTGTGCACGCAGTTACGTGAAGTGGCGGATCCCCGGCGCTGTTTTGCTGACTTCAATTTCAATTTTAAAATACTAGATGGATTTTCCAAACATTTTGCTATTGGTAATTTGTATTATATTAGCCCATAGATACTGTGGTTTTAATTTCGACATGTTGTTAACAAACACCTTGCATATTTCAGAGTACCAATCGCAGAATATTTGATAACACATTTAGCTTCTTAAAAATTTAACGTTTTCACTTGACTGATGCATGAATCAAGTCATTATGCCAATAGCAGTGTAAATTTTACATATGGCGGAAGAATATAAATTGTGGAGGAGGAAAATATATCATCAGCAGGGTTCTTAAAAGTTCTCAGTTAACCTTGTGTGTATGTGTGTGTGTGTGTATATATATATATATATACACACATATATATATATATATATGTATATATATATAAACTGCCTAACCAGTTTCTAATTGTATGGCACTATCACTAACGTAAGGGACGCCTGACATTCAAGGCAGTGTTTTCAACGTAGGTGTAACAAAATTCGGAAAATTAATGTAAGCTCTAAATAAACTGCAGTGTCTGGAGTATCTGAAGAGTGCTATCCACGGAAGGGTGTTAAACGGTTCAGTGACAGTTAACATGCCTGGGCACGCCGTGATTCGTGAATGTTATCCTGGTCCGGCTCCACCGGCTTCCCAATCACCGCCAGAGCAAAACAGCGTGTGGGGCCGCCGCCTCTGAAGGCGGAATTAAATTACGAAGTTTGTGGGAGGCGGTGAAGCTGGTAATCGAAGTGGCGCCCAGGGCGGCGTGCGAAGTTGGCAACCGTGACCAGCCGATGCTGGTCAAAGACGTTGCGATAAGCTGAAGTGCGTTCATAAATTATATCCTCCGCGCCTTGTTCTTACCTGGAGTGTGGGGTGGCGATCCTAGGCCTTCGCATAATTAACTCCTTAAGGTACACATACATTTTCCGATTCAGGTGTTTGAAAAGGAGAAAGTTTTTGGTGTAAAAAGTACTTAGTATTTCTCAAAACACAAAATGTCCGCAGTTTTTTTACTACAATTATTTTACGAAACACTTTGCTATTAAACGTGATGCTCTTCTAAACGCTTAGCATAATGCTTCCAAATGAATTTCCTGACTTTAGCTCACTTGCTCGCTTTAAAACTGATTTCCTGCCGCTCTACAATACGCGCATCTGCATTTGCACTATGCCAGTAATGGAAATTTTAATTACAGTTCCGTGGGAAACCTTTTCGTTGATGCGTGTCATCAGTGTTCATCAAAGGTGTTAAATATTGCACATGCCGTGGCTGTCCGCCACGCATGACGACTGGAATTCAACTCTATGGTTAATGGAATGTTGTTTCATGGTGTATTTTGTCAACCAGGCTGCAAATTACGTCGCGAGTTGCTTAAACGCCCTTCTGGATAGTCGCATTCAAGTTTTCCGCCAATATGAATGTCAAATAATGGTTTTCATTTAACTGACGCAAGACTATAAAACAAAACTGTTCAATACCGCCTCTTTTCATGAATTGCTTAAAATAATGTAGCGCGCGGTATTTCAAATAATTTGCTAATGTTATTAATATTATTGACGTTTAATTGACCTCTTGGTATTGTTTATGTAGTATAATATTTGACTATTTCAGTTATTTCTGTATTGGGGCCGTGCTGTGAAGAGCTTCAAAAAACATCAGAGGCTGTTCGGGTGAGATAACATACTATTTATTTGCTGGCCGTAAGCAGTACATTTATGCAAGTGATTCGATTTTCTGCCCCCCACCTCATATTTAACAGAGCACATGTCTAGGACAGATACTGTTTCTCATTTCCACAAAAAGATTCACCTAATTTTATTGCTCTTCGATATGAAAACATTCACACTGGGGATTTCTCAGCATTGGCGAAGTAAGAAGCCCGGTGAAAGGATGAAAACCTAGTTGGATTACGCAGGATATAAGGGGTAAATGTGGTGTTTCTGAGATTGGCGATGAAAGCCGCTATAAGAAATACGAGTTGTAATATTAAAAATGTAAAAGTGAATGTATGATTCCGAGTGTGTAGCTTGCGATTGTCGTACAATCTAAGGGAGGCAGAGGAATGGGGAAATAAGTTGTATCTTGAGTTTTCAGTCGAGAAAATTAATGCAATGATAATGAAAGGGAGTCTGTAGAGATCACTAATCGTAATATTTAAGGGAAGACCTGTTAAATTGAAAAATAAAGTAAACTTTTTTGCAGTTATACTTGACAGCAAGCTTCGATTTCAAAACCACATTGAACACCTCACAGGTAAAGCAGTGCGCCCCTTCACCAAGATCAGAGCAGTGTCTACAGCATCTTAGGGGTTGGGCGTCGAAGACAATGAATACACTCTGCAATGGTGTTTTATTAGGATTTGCGTTATATGAAGTATATGTCTAATGTACTAATGCCAGATTGGTACACACAAAGAGATTATTGCTGAAATCCCAAAGAGCAGTCTTACTAGCAATAAAAAAATGTATATAGAACGCCATATACTGAGGCCCTGCAAGTAATTGCACGGGTAATTCTACTGGATACCTTAGCAGAAAAAAGAGGCTCACTGCTGGAAGAAAAGAATGGCAGGTCAGAATCTTTGGCAAGAAAGAAGGAGAAGAGAGAAGCATCGCTAGAAATCTGGCAGGAGAGATGGGGTAGGTCGACACTTACAGCATATTTCCAGATATTAAGGTAAGATATCGTCGCCATTGGATTACAAGTGATTATTATCTTATTCAGATAATAACAGGACACGGAAACGTCAAAGCCAAGTTAAATGGATTGAACTTTCTAAACTCTCCTCTTTGTCCGATCTGTAGAATTGAAGGCACTGTCCGGCATGTGACTCTGGACTGCCCAAATAGTGAAGACCTTAGAATATAGTTACGTAGAAAACTGCAAATAGAAGAAGAGCTAAACATAAGAATCATTTTATCTCATAAAAAGACAGCTAGGTATGCTGGAGAATTTCCAAAGGACATCATCAATAGATTAGAGGAATATGATTTGTGGTTATTGATGAATCCTTCAGAAGAGGAAACCGAGAATTCTATTTAATCTTACCCCTGTAAAACCGCTATAGTAACAGAAAATTAGGAGCGGACCCACTTCCTGGATTTGACAATGAGTAAAACCGTTATATAAACACTGTAAAGGGGGGGGGGGAGCCACTACTCAGCGTAGAATAATCCCGAAGAAAAGCATAGGAAACGTTAAAAGGATTTATCAGCAAGCAACTGATGAGTTGGAGGCCTTACCCTTCTCTCTGATGACCTGAAGATAACCATGACGACCCGACAATGAACAAGTAACTGATGGAATGGAACAACAAAGACCAAGGCGAGATAACAGGGAAATGAACCAGGTATTATTCAGACAATTTCAAAGGAATAGAAACATTGTCCAGACAAGATTCATGACTAAAGGACTTACTATAGGGGGAGAGAGAGATATAAAATGTGTCCGGAGTTCCACGGCCCCCCCCCCCCTTTTTCTGTAGCTGCATGGCGACACAGAGGGATTGAANTATTAAGGTAAGATATCGTCGCCATTGGATTACAAGTGATTATTATCTTATTCAGATAATAACAGGACACGGAAACTTCAAAGCCAAGTTAAATGGATTGAACTTTCTAAACTCTACTCTTTGTCCGATCTGTAGAATTGAAGGCACTGTCCGGCATGTGACTCTGGACTGCCCAAATAGTGAAGACCTTAGAATATAGTTACGTAGAAAACTGCAAATAGAAGAAGAGCTAAACATAAGAAGNATAGTTACGTAGAAAACTGCAAATAGAAGAAGAGCTAAACATAAGAATCATTTTATCTCATAAAAAGACAGCTAGGTATGCTGGAGAATTTCCAAAGGACATCATCAATAGATTAGAGGAATATGATTTGTGGTTATTGATGAATCCTTCAGAAGAGGAAACCGTGAATTCTATTTAATCTTACCCCTGTAAAACCGCTATAGTAACAGAAAATTAGGAGCGGACCCACTTCCTAGATTTGACAATGAGTAAAACCGTTATATAAACACTGTAAAGGGGGGGGGGGAGCCACTACTCAGCGTAGAATAATCCCGAAGAAAAGCATAGGAAACGTTAAAAGGATTTATCAGCAAGAAACTGATGAGTTGGAGGCCTTACCCTTCTCTCTGATGAACTGAAGATAACTATGGCGACCCGACAATGAACAAGGAACTGATGGAATGGAGCAACAAATACCAAGGCGAGATAACAGGGAAATGAACCAGGTATTATTCAGACAATTGCAAAGGAATAGAAACATTGTCCAGACAAGATTCATGACTAAAGGACTTACTATAGGGGGAGAGAGAGATAGAAAATGTGTCCGGAGTTCCACCCCCCCCCCCTTTTCTGTAGCTGGATGGCGACACAGAGGGATTGAATCGAAAGTATAATATCAGGTAATTAGTCAAGTAGTTATTGCCGCTATATGATGGCATACATATAAAGTAGAATAGCTTTCAGGAAGTGTAGGTATCTAAGTGGATGGCAGGTTAACCACGCCCCACCACTGCTACAGACTAACTTGATGGAGATGTAATATAATAAAATCAAAAAGTTAGAAAACTGCGTGGTCCCGATAGCAAGCCATTGGCCAATAGAAATAAATGGGAAATTTACAGGAAAAGGAATCTCTTATACCCCTGCATTGCCTTTAAAGGGCACAGGTGCGAGTGCGATAAGAAAACGTGTCCCGCCAAGTTGGCCACGTAAAAAAAAAAAAATCCTTACAACCTATGATAATTGCTAATAGTACGTTTTATTGGAAAATAAAACAACTGTAACGTGTATAAATATAAATGTTCCGTTGACTTTAAGTTGCTAATTGAGTGACTTATGATGCTCTCTGCGCGTAATAGAGTTCTCTAAACACCAGTTATCAAATATCTGGAACTTCGTAATCGAAAATATCTGACCGCCTTCGGGAGAGAAATTTGATGATCCGAGAACCTCTAACGACCTCAGTGGGGGCCTTTTCACTTGGATGCGAGCAACTTACTTCCGGCTTTGACCCAGCTTCCCGGAAACCGCCGCTGTTTGTNTGGGGGCCTTTTCACTTGGATGCGAGCAACTTACTTCCGGCTTTGACCCAGCTTCCCGGAAACCGCCGCTGTTTGTGTTCCTTCTTGCAAATGATGAATTCGCGGAACCACGTTTCCTAGAACTCTACCCTCCCTACCTCAGCCAATAGCGGTCAGTTTACCCAGGCTCCAGGGCGGGATTTCCACCCATCCCCCCCTTCTCACGAGAAGAACTACGTCGGCAAGTCGAAGATACTCGTCGGTAAACAGTTTAACTCATTATTGGCTTTGAAGCGCGGGAGCTGATGTTGGCTCAGCCCCGCCGACCGATTGATTCGCGTTTCCTCGCTTTCGTCTTGCTCAGCACAATTTCACAGGCTCGCCGCCCGGCGTGTACTCGAGGCCTACGAGCGCTTAAGGGCGACGTTGAAACACGTTTTGGCTGCCTCGTCGCACTTAAGTGCGAGTCACTGAACTGACGTGCAGTTTTTCCGACGGCGTCAGCTTCAGCGTTGTAGTTAGCATAAGTACGAGTCTCACGTCCCATAAAATATTTTTATATAATTTTCGTACCAGAATTATTTTTATCTAAAAATTAAAGCGAGAACACTGGTTATAGCAAAATTCAATCTCTAAATTAATTTATCTACGTTAGAAACGAAACCGCAAAAGGAAAGTAAAAATNACTGGTTATAGCAAAATTCAATCTCTAAATTAATTTATCTACGTTAGAAACGAAACCGCAAAAGGAAAGTAAAAATTATTATGAAGTTAAAAGTTTTTTAAAGCAAACATTACTCGGAAATATTGAGCAGTTTCTAAATAAACTATTTTTACTGGATGTTTGCATATTCATTTGCGGCATGTGTAGACTCCAGCCTTAACATTTTTTAAAAACAGTTTTTGAAAAAACCATTGAAAATTTTTCCAACGGGACTATTTACATATCCATTGTAATTGGTTGTTGAGCTATAACGACAAAAGACTTACAATTAACCGTGCTGTGAACAATTAGGCAAACTATGCGATTATTTTTATTTTCTAAAAAAAAAAAATTGTCTCAAAAATATAATTTGTAAGTGGCGCATGGACTATACGCGACAGGGAAATTTGCAAACTGACGCATGTCTACCACACAATGAAACCATACATTTCTCTCGCGAATTAAGTATCATGGTAAAACACTAAGTTTAGTAAGGCAATTACTCCACGTTAGTTAGTTTCAAAGCAAATCCGTGGAAAAGAAGTAGCAATACGAAACATTCCTGTCCCAAATTACAANACTGGTTATAGCAAAATTCAATCTCTAAATTAATTTATCTACGTTAGAAACGAAACCGCAAAAGGAAAGTAAAAATGATTATGAAGTTAAAAGTTTTTTAAAGCAAACATTACTCGGAAATATTGAGCAGTTTCTAAATAAACTATTTTTACTGGATGTTTGCATATTCATTTGCGGCATGTGTAGACTCCCGCCTTAACATTTTTTAAAAACAGTTTTTGAAAAAAGCATTGGAAATTTTTCCAACGGGACTATTAACATATCCATTGTATTTGGTTTTTTAGCTGTAACGACGAAAGATTACAATTATCCGTGCTTCGAACAATAAGCAAACGTTTACGATTATTTTTATTTTCTGAAAACGAAAAATCGTCCCACAAATATAATACGTAAGTGGCGCATGGACTATACCCGACAGGTAAATTTGCAAACGGGCGTATGTCTACCACACAATGAAACCATACACTTGTCTCGATAATTCAGTATCATGATAAAACATTAAGTTTAGTAAGGCAATTACTGACTTCCACGTTAGTTAGTTTCAAAGCAAATCCGTGGAAAAGAAGTAGCAATACGAAACATTCCTGTCCCAAATGACCAGTATCTAAATGCGTCATAATTACTTAAGTCAATAGAAAACCTCTTAATAGGTATTCTTAATTATATTTCAAGGCATGGACATTCCAATGTAGTTTGTTTCGCCTGTTTTCTACTATTCACTGTGTGTACGGTAAAGGAAGTAAAGTTTAAAGTCCAAAGCGCCCTGAATATGTTATAGGGGAGGTGGGATAATTTACATACGCTCAAGGATATTGATGTCTTAAGGAATATAAGTTTGCTCTAGAAGGTACTACCATATAGGTAGCAACATGAAAATGTTCTGAATTAAAAAAAAACTCTTTATTGTGTGGTTTACGAGTCATGTTCGGGCAGCGAGGAAGTTTTATCAGTGTTTGTTCGACCCCAAACCCCGGCCCCACTCAAAAATCCAAAATCCCCCGAGCACTTACGATACGCAATATGTTCGGATCCCATTATGATCTAGATGATCCATTGTATTTTAACTGTGTGAACAACAGCGTAACGTGAAACAGTACTTCGACAATTCCTTTCCTACAACTCTCTCTTAGAGAATTTAAATTTCGATAAGAGCTGTGTGTGTGTGGGTATAAATCATGGGGCCAGGTAACCAAGAAAGTGCTCATTGCGACTCGTCAACAGCTTTCTAATTATGAAGCTGTTGTAAACGTTTGACTGCACTGTGCCGTGAAACGCTAAGTACACCTCAGCCGAGCAGAAAATGCAAAACGTTAAATGATGAAAGGATGTGCATACATTGCAATGCATTGAACACCAAATTGGGTATTAAAGTCGAAAGTAAGAGTTGCACTCAATTAAACGTTAAACGAACTTTACTCAAGCCATATAACCCATGTGTTTAATTTGTTTAATATGATAAATTATTATATGGGGAACACGTTTTAACGTTTAATGTCTCAATGAGTTGGTACTACGCCAGCCATTGTTGACACGCAGTTTTGTTGTCATGCAAAAGAAACTCAGTGAGAATTTAATAATTAATTTGTTTTTCTTTCTTTTTCAGAATGAATGTCGCCAGGAAGCTGATCCTTTGCAACTGATCCAAAACTTGGGTGAGTTTAAGAACATTTTATTATAAACCACTCTGATGGGACGTCNTCCTTTGCAACTGATCCAAAACTTGGGTGAGTTTAAGAACATTTTATTATAAACCACTCTGATGGGACGTCACTATAAATCTGAACCCTAATCAGTGCACTGTGCTCGCAGGATCGACGAGGCAATTTCGAATGTTTGAGTGGCGCAAATAATGTAAATTGAGTGAATATTAGACGGGTTTGGAAGAGCAGTTACCTGCCGTTTCCATTTTAGGAAAACTTGAAATCACCTGAGTCATTATATAGGCCTAGGCCTATAGGTGTGATTTTTAATTAGATGCTACCAAGTTATGTGCAGTTTTAACAATAGCGTCTTTCGAACACCAAAAGTAATTACGGGCATATTCAAGCTACACGCTCTTAAACCCGAATCAGTGATGTCAGTCAGTGAAATAACATCCACTGAAAATCAGTTGATAAGCTGCTGCCGACTGGCGAATCAAGCAAATGAACTGGAAACACGTGACTTACGGCAGTGGAGTACTTGACGTTCAGTGGAAAAACACAAATCAGTGAAATTCAGCCACGGTATAATTAGCTGATTACGAAAAGCTGAATTTTCTCTGTTTTCACTGATTTGGTTCGATTCTCACTGTTCCAGGTTTATAGTGCAGGTTAAATTACACCATAAGTAACATAAAACTATAATTCTTCACACATACTCCATACATTGCAGCTCTTCGACGTGNAGGTTAAATTACACCATAAGTAACATAAAACTATAATTCTTCACACATACTCCATACATTGCAGCTCTTCGACGTGCACGACGGACACGCAAGACTTCGTGTATTTGCTTTGTGGGCTGACAAATNTAACATAAAACTATAATTCTTCACACATACTCCATACATTGCAGCTCTTCGACGTGTACGACGGACACGCAAGACTTCGTGTATTTGCTTTGTGGGCTGACAAAGGACGACTGTTTTATATTTTTGAAGTTTGAGATTAACTGTTACAGCAATGCAGTGGGTTATAGGTTCAGATCTCGCGTTAGACATGGCTACCCCGTAAGGCCATTTTTAATGTTAGTTTCGATTCGTTCTCAAGTAAGTGTGCCGTTGGAGACAACTATTTGTTTTAACTTAACCAAGCAAATAAATAAGGTGTACTATGCAGCATATAATTAACAGACATTTCACTGAAATAACTGGTTTAGAATTTGGCTTATTATCTAATAGTTACCAAGCTTTCAGGTGGAGACGTAAAACAACAAGCTCACGTCTCTTGTACACACGTAGCATTTTCTTAATGCATCCTCACACACGTTTCTGCGTATTTAGTCCTCTACGCATGTACCCAACATTGACCTACTCCAAAGGAACACAACTGTCGAAGTCACATGGTCAACAGTGATGAACGCGTTTGTTCATATCCACATTTTTAAATGACAAGTACTTTTATATTCATAAAATACTTTCACCACTTTGAATTAGATCAAACTGCATCATAAATTGGTTGGAGGAAATATGCAAACATCTCANCACGGAGGCTGGTTGTGCGCAGCCAGAGAAATCTGTCTGTGCCTCATCTTTTGTCTATGGATGACACATATACAAACTGTTTTTGGGTTTTGTGAGCGGCTGTATTACAAATGAAAGTGCTGTTCCCAATGGGTGATTACAGTGATCCACAACACCGCAGGACTCTTCGTTTGAGTCCAGTCACTGAGTGGGCGTCACGTGTAACACACGATGCGCCAATATGCAAGCCCACAATAAGCAGTGGTATCTGAGGCACCAGCAATATACGTTCAAATAAGAGTTGAATATAATATGTATGGATGCACTGTGAACACCAATAAATGTCAAATTGGCTTCGCACAAGGAGTGTTAAATAAATCAGTGGCAGTTCAATTGCAGAATTTTACTGACAGAATTTTGATACCTGTTTGACGCCACTTGGTGTAGTCTGGATTGCACAAAGGTCTCTTTTAAATTAATAATGAAGTAACACCCTAAGATGACCTGCAACGCGTCCATAAAAAAAATATGTATAAAGGAAAGTAAACGGTATGCCTACAAATTTTTTATGCCTCCTTTAATGGATTAAAATGTTAACGGTGGGACCACACACATATGGTAACTAGTTACACTTCAGAAGATGTGGGACGGAAATAAAATTAATACTTAGCTGTTTCCGTGCAGATGTACTTATTAAAGAATGCGATTACAGAATACTTTCAATAAAACAAAATAGACGGTAGGTGACGAAATCCGCATTTTCAAATTGTGTGAATATGCGATTTCGTTTGATCATATTTTTCACCACGTGTATGTTAAAATATTTCAAACGGACAGAACGAAGTCTTCCAAGTTACCAGCAGGTGGTTATATCAGACGATTGTTGCCAGTGTGCATATTTTTTAAGGTGACGTACAATCGCATGTATGCTTGTACAAAAAGCAATCGTTGAGTATTGATGCCCAGATAGAGCTCGCAAATGTTGTGGTTCATCTTGACCGTAGGTTCGCGAAAACCTTGTCGATCAATAGTAGTTACGTGCTGTGCCTTTCCTTTGTGCCTGTGCGCAGGAATGCTTGTTGACAATCCCTGACGTCTCCAAACAAATGTGCGGCAACTACGGGAGCGAAGGGAAGATTTTCCATGATAACTTTTACAAGTGCTGAGTTGTACGTTTAATTGAAAATACAGCAGGTGGTACGCCAAATCAGCCGTGATTCGACGTACACTACAAAAACATGATATACCTTTGAAAATATTACTGCATTTCCACTTAAACACCGACTTAGAGTATTTAAAGTAATGTTGACTATGATGAGAGGATAGTAATACTCTCTGTTTTATTTTCTTATTAAATTTGTACTGTTTACTTTTTTGGGCTCTGACACCGACGCAATTTTTTTTACACATAAAAGTTCGAGTTGGCGTTTGACAGTAACATATTTGTGTTCCCAGGAATTCTACATACCGCTTGATGAAATCGCGAAGTGTATTCATTAATAAAAACTTGCACTTGAAAAAAGTCTTGGTTTCTCTGGCTGTTGGGTTTCATACATTCCTTATGCTACAACAGGGGAATCAGGTGGCTCGGTGTTTCGAGCGTTTTCCTTCCGAGTAATGTGATTTGTCGAAGTTTCTGCATCTCTCATGTGTGAATGGTCGATTCTGACATCAGCGGACACACACACACACTACGTTGTTTGCTGATTGCGTGAAGCACGCCCGACGCAGGTACAGCGCACATAAAAAAAAATTAACGATTGCGATTGATTCGGGACCGAACGGGGTTAACCTTTGTGGCCGCGTTATGGGGACATTAAGAGTCCTGTGGGAATGCGACACAGGTGTCGCCGAGTGGCAGAAGCTAAGCGAGCGTACAATGTCTTGTGGCTCCGTGAGCACACGAGTTCTGAAGGTCCCTAGCAGTTAGGTTCGCGGGAGGGGCCGAAGGAACTAATTTCTGTTTTGAAAAGAGCTGAGTTGACTGCGAAGGAAGCGCGAGGGCGGAGGGAAATGATGTTCTCGCAGCGCGACTCGCCGCGAAGATGGATGGTGCGCGGTGCGTGCGAGGCGCGAACAGCTGACGAGCGCGACAGCTGCTCTGTTTCCACGGCACTCCTGCGGTGCGCCTGCCTGCCGTGTCTTTAATAAAGCACGTCGAGAGGAGTCGCGGGGAGCTCGCAGAACCAGGTCTCTCCACTTGCAAGCGCAGGGGGGCAAGCGAGACGTGTGAGACTGGAGTTTGGAGTTACCATTGTGTACAGTAGCTACAGCAGGCAGGTAGCTAGTCACTTGCCGTCAAGTCAGTTTGTCTGAATGTCATTTGACCTGAAAGTTCCTTGGCGTAAAAATTAACTTACCAAACGTAACTTAGCATAAAATTCATTCAGCCTCAATTTCATCGAAGGTTGTTAAATGAAACAAATTTGAAACTCAAGTACATCCAACTTTCGTGGTTTGGAATGTTGAATACAGTAATTTGGGGTAACTTTGTACCAACTAAGGGTAACATTGTACCACGCTTTCTCATTTGTAACGAAGGATTTACAGCATCCACCGTAATGAATATTTGATTGTTAAATACTTAATTTTAAAGTAACNTCTCATTTGTAACGAAGGATTTACAGCATCCACCGTAATGAATATTTGATTGTTAAATACTTAATTTTAAAGTAACATGGTAGTGTAAAGGTATTCTTTGAGCCTTCATTTAAAAAAAAATTAGGCAGGCGATAGAAACTTGCCCTGATGACACAAATGCCCCAAATGTCTGCACATTTTGTGGAAAAAGTGTTTCGTTCAGCTAAATAGGGATTTCTGTCGACCAATCGAACAGGATTGGCTGTTTTCTTTTAATGTTAACAAAGAGAAGTTTGATGCGTCGTTTCACTTTGGGACTTGATGTTTAAATATGACTATGTCTGCACACGTATAATTGGAAAACCTTATTAAATACATCGTTTTGCAAACGAGTACAGAAAATTTTCTTTAAATCTTTAGCACGATGTAAATAATTTGACGAAAGTAACACCGTCACGAGCCTGTACGTCATAATGGAGTGAGAGAATTAAAGTTTTTCTTTATTATAGATTTTCATCAGATTAAACAGATATGTGACATATTTTCTTAATTATTTTATATTCAGGCCGTTTTTTGTTATTCAACCATAGTTTTGCAATACTCTTTTCCCTCTCTTCAAAGACTGAACTCGGGTGACATCTTTGAAGTATCGCTAAATTAGGACCTATAGAAAATTANACTGAAATAACTGGTTTAGAATTTGGCTTATTATCTAATAGTTACCAAGCTTTCAGGTGGAGACGTAAAACAACAAACTCACGTCTCTTGTAATCACGTAGCATTTTCTTAATGCATCCTCATACACGTTTCTGCGTATTTAGTCCTCTACGCATGTACCCAACATTGACCTACTCCAAAGGAACACAACTGTCGAAGTCACATGGTCAACAGTGATGAACGTGTATGTTCATATCCACATTTTTAAATGACAAGTACTTTTATATTCATAAAATACTTTTACCACTTTGAATTAGATCAAACTGCATCATAAATTGGTTGGAGGAAATATGCAAACATCCCAAAGCAATTGTTTAATAAACATTCTTCTAACCTCAAATCTAATCCACACTGGGTTTTTTTTTTTTTTTTTTTTTTTTTTTTTTTTGCTAGTCGTATTGGCAAAAAAGCAGCTTAAAGTTGGGACACGGAGGCTGGTTGTGCGCAGCCAGAGAAATCTGTCTGTGCCTCATCTTTTGTCTATGGATGACACATATACAAACTGTTTTTGGGTTTTGTGAGCGGCTGTATTACAAATGAAAGTGCTGTTCCCAATGGGTGATTACAGTGATCCACAACACCGCAGGACTCTTCGTTTGAGTCCAGTCACTGAGTGGGCGTCACGTGTAACACACGATGCGCCAATATGCAAGCCCACAATAAGCAGTGGTATCTGAGGCACCAGCAATATACGTTCAAATAAGAGTTGAATATAATATGTATGGACGCACTGTGAACACCAATAAATGTCAAATTGGCTTCGCACAAGGAGTGTTAAATAAATCAGTGGCAGTTCAATTGTAGAATTTTACTGACAGAATTTTGATACCTGTTTGACGCCACTTGGTGTAGTCTGGATTGCACAAAGGTCTCTTTTAAATTAATAATGAAGTAACACCCTAAGATGACCTGCAACGCGTCCATAAAAAAAATATGTATAAAGGAAAGTAAACGGTATGCCTACAAATTTTTTATGCCTCCTTTAATGGATTAAAATGTTAACGGTGGGACCACACACATATGGTAACTAGTTACACTTCAGAAGATGTGGGACGGAAATAAAATTAATACTTAGCTGTTTCCGTGCAGATGTACTTATTAAAGAATGCGATTACAGAATACTTTCAATAAAACAAAATAGACGGTAGGTGACGAAATCCGCATTTTCAAATTGTGTGAATATGCGATTTCGTTTGATCATATTTTTCACCACGTGTATGTTAAAATATTTCAAACGGACAGAACGAAGTCTTCCAAGTTACCAGCAGGTGGTTATATCAGACGATTGTTGCCAGTGTGCATATTTTTTAAGGTAACGTACAATCGCATGTATGCTTGTACAAAAAGCAATCGTTGAGTATTGATGCCCAGATAGAGCTCGCAAATGTTGTGGTTCATCTTGACCGTAGGTTCGCGAAAACCTTGTCGATCAATAGTAGTTACGTGCTGTGCCTTTCCTTTGTGCCTGTGCGCAGGAATGCTTGTTGACAATCCCTGACGTCTCCAAACAAATGTGCGGCAACTACGGGAGCGAAGGGAAGATTTTCCATGATAACTTTTACAAGTGCTGAGTTGTACGTTTAATTGAAAATACAGCAGGTGGTACGCCAAATCAGCCGTGATTCGACGTACACTACAAAAACATGATATACCTTTGAAAATATTACTGCATTTCCACTTAAACACCGACTTAGAGTATTTAAAGTAATGTTGACTATGATGAGAGGATAGTAATACTCTCTGTTTTATTTTCTTATTAAATTTGTACTGTTTACTTTTTTGGGCTCTGACACCGACGCAATTTTTTTTACACATAAAAGTTCGAGTTGGCGTTTGACAGTAACATATTTGTGTTCCCAGGAATTCTACATACCGCTTGATGAAATCGCGAAGTGTATTCATTAATAAAAACTTGCACTTGAAAAAAGTCTTGGTTTCTCTGGCTGTTGGGTTTCATACATTCCTTATGCTACAACAGGGGAATCAGGTGGCTCGGTGTTTCGAGCGTTTTCCTTCCGAGTAATGTGATTTGTCGAAGTTTCTGCATCTCTCATGTGTGAATGGTCGATTCTGACATCAGCGGACACACACACACACTACGTTGTTTGCTGATTGCGTGAAGCACGCCCGACGCAGGTACAGCGCACATAAAAAAAAATTAACGATTGCGATTGATTCGGGACCGAACGGGGTTAACCTTTGTGGCCGCGTTATGGGGACATTAAGAGTCCTGTGGGAATGCGACACAGGTGTCGCCGAGTGGCAGAAGCTAAGCGAGCGTACAATGTCTTGTGGCTCCGTGAGCACACGAGTTCTGAAGGTCCCTAGCAGTTAGGTTCGCGGGAGGGGCCGAAGGAACTAATTTCTGTTTTGAAAAGAGCTGAGTTGACTGCGAAGGAAGCGCGAGGGCGGAGGGAAATGATGTTCTCGCAGCGCGACTCGCCGCGAAGATGGATGGTGCGCGGTGCGTGCGAGGCGCGAACAGCTGACGAGCGCGACAGCTGCTCTGTTTCCACGGCACTCCTGCGGTGCGCCTGCCTGCCGTGTCTTTAATAAAGCACGTCGAGAGGAGTCGCGGGGAGCTCGCAGAACCAGGTCTCTCCACTTGCAAGCGCAGGGGGGCAAGCGAGACGTGTGAGACTGGAGTTTGGAGTTACCATTGTGTACAGTAGCTACAGCAGGCAGGTAGCTAGTCACTTGCCGTCAAGTCAGTTTGTCTGAATGTCATTTGACCTGAAAGTTCCTTGGCGTAAAAATTAACTTACCAAACGTAACTTAGCATAAAATTCATTCAGCCTCAATTTCATCGAAGGTTGTTAAATGAAACAAATTTGAAACTCAAGTACATCCAACTTTCGTGGTTTGGAATGTTGAATACAGTAATTTGGGGTAACTTTGTACCAACTAAGGGTAACATTGTACCACGCTTTCTCATTTGTAACGAAGGATTTACAGCATCCACCGTAATGAATATTTGATTGTTAAATACTTAATTTTAAAGTAACATGGTAGTGTAAAGGTATTCTTTGAGCCTTCATTTAAAAAAAAATTAGGCAGGCGATAGAAACTTGCCCTGATGACACAAATGCCCCAAATGTCTGCACATTTTGTGGAAAAAGTGTTTCGTTCAGCTAAATAGGGATTTCTGTCGACCAATCGAACAGGATTGGCTGTTTTCTTTTAATGTTAACAAAGAGAAGTTTGATGCGTCGTTTCACTTTGGGACTTGATGTTTAAATATGACTATGTCTGCACACGTATAATTGGAAAACCTTATTAAATACATCGTTTTGCAAACGAGTACAGAAAATTTTCTTTAAATCTTTAGCACGATGTAAATAATTTGACGAAAGTAACACCGTCACGAGCCTGTACGTCATAATGGAGTGAGAGAATTAAAGTTTTTCTTTATTATAGATTTTCATCAGATTAAACAGATATGTGACATATTTTCTTAATTATTTTATATTCAGGCCGTTTTTTGTTATTCAACCATAGTTTTGCAATACTCTTTTCCCTCTCTTCAAAGACTGAACTCGGGTGACATCTTTGAAGTATCGCTAAATTAGGACCTATAGAAAATTACGTTCCTTTCGTAATGCCTCGTATCGTCACAAATTTTCCATGGAACCATTACTTAAGCAGTGACTTAGCGAAGAAGACTTCGACAAAAAAAACACAAGTGTAGTTTCTTCAGTATATTTTCTTAAAATATACTGTACTCAGTTATGTTTTGTGATAAACACGAAGTTATTGGTAGGAATCAGTAAATAGTTTATATTACAAATAAGAGTGCTTATTCTTGTAATGACTGATAAACAGTTGTGTGGCGTCCGCAAAATAATTCTGTTCTCACCACGTAATGACATTGTAAACGCGGATTTTCATGCTTTCAGCTCTTAACTGGAAAACTTCTGCCGGTTGTTCAAGATGCCGCGAGAAGGTTGATTCTTCGTTGAGTCCGCTGTTTTTATCGAGAGAGAGTTGCCATACGGGTTTCATTCTAAGCAGCTGTGTCTAATGAAATGTTTAAAACGCTGTGAATTATTTCAAAGTAATACTTCATTCAAAACAGAAATGAAAGTATATAGTTGTCGCCAATTCATAAATTAGGTTATTGAAACGTAAATGTGATCATTGAAAAAAATCTATAAGTATCCCTCTGTTTAGAATATTTACTTTTCTGTAAAAAAAAAAAGTGTTTTAAATTATAGCGACAATGCTGTCTATTTTCTGAAAGGATTGCTGTATGCACATCCTATAGACTTTGCTTATAATTCTGAGCAGACACGACACGTGCGAAGCTTGTTTATGTTATTATCGGCCGGAGATGACCTTGAGGAGTTTTAAAACTTTTTATAGGAAGGCTCTTTAAAGGTTCCCAACTGGCCTGGACATGGAATTTGGTATGGCGAGGTGTGTAAGGGGAAATAATGGCAAGAATGAATTGGCGGGAAAAGCAGGAATACCCGGAGAAAACCAACCGTCCGTAAACCACGTGCACCTGGGGAGAAACCCGGGAATTGCAGCGTTCAGCCTAAAGGTATCTTGCCCACTTACTTGTTGCCTGCCAGGTGTTTTAAATACATTTAAATTCAAACGACAGGCCGGCCTGTTAATCGCACAGACACGAGTTGCCGAGTGCATATTGCTATGTATTAAGCGTTCGAACCGCAGCTCTCCGCTCATAACTGACGCGGTTGCGGGTGCGGGCTAGTGTGGAAGCTGCTGGAACCACTTATCGAGGGTCGCTGGGGAAGCAGTGGGTGCTCTCCCCNACACACACACACACCACACACACACACCCTCTTTGCTTTGTGATGTCACATTGAAAACGAAACAAGCTAATTACAAAGTGTCGCCACAGTACGGATAATGCTGAATTATCAAACTTTTTCACAGGCTTTGTCATTCATGACCAGTGGTGAAAACTAAAACCATACCACTAAAAACAGGACAAAACCATGATGGCCACTCTCACTAACTTCCCAATGTAAACAATAGATCTCCATATAATATTCGCCACACACACATACATCAACATCAGAATGCATATTATGATTCACCACTAGAGGATGTTCTTCTAAGAGGCCAATGGTGACCTGCTTTGCACCACTATAAATGAAGGACTGCATTCCGTGCAATAATTACGAGGTGTAGCTCGTCCACGTATTCCGCATGCAACTACTCTGCATATGGCACAATCACTTACAGCTATTCCCAATACAGATGAAGTATTTTGGCCACCATTTACAACGATGCCGCATCTTATAGTCGCATAGCTCCAATTAGCACAAAACAAACAGCAACAATGACACAACGAAAACATTTTTAATGTAACTAAATTTACCGCAGAACAGTTTACATGAAGGTTGAAAGATTTCTTGGCACAATTTACAAGGAGTTTACAGAATAAAAAAGTTTCAAAGACGATGTACAAATTTTAAACACATGATACTGGCAAAGAGTGCAGATATCACACAATGTTAATTTTGTGAGTTTAATCTGGTCAGTGGCAAATAATTTTCCCCTTGTAAGAACATCATACTGACATCAGAAGTGTCTCTTATTTATTGGCTGTTCAGTTTTGATAGTTAGAGCTATTGAATTCCAGCATTACTTTCTCACTATGCTATAGTGATAGGAAGAACAAGATTATAATAATTTTGCATTTGAATACTTGTACGAATTGAGAACTTTCACTCGCAGCTTGTATGTTCTGTGCTGACATTCGTCTATCCAAACACACATCATCGGAATGTTTTTGTTCTAACTATCTGTTTCCATTCGCATTATTATATCAAGATAAGAAGATGCAGTCGAGGGGCGGCGAATGCCGATTCCAAGCAACTGCATAAAAGACAAAACAAACAATGGCTTACTAGTTGAAAATAGACACGAAACAGTATCTTTGATACAAAACAAACTGATTTTAAAACTTCATTATGTAATATAAATGCACTACAAAACGCATGGGAATACTTCGACTTCAGTAAAATAAGTATCAGCCTAAATTTGAAAAAATACAATAGTTTCTGCGAACGTTCGAGAACAAGCGTGGAACGAACGACGTAGAATTTGCACGAGAACTGTAGTACTCGTGCGTCGTGCGAGACGTGAGTACTAAGTACTGATAAATCACTCGGCCGGATCACTCGGATAAAATTATTCGAGATGTCTTGGGGACTCCAATGAATCGAATTGTTTGATGTTTCGAACTCGAATTCTCCTATCACTACTCACAGCTCGGAGTCAACCGTGGTTCGGCCGAGGCACTATCCAAACCACTGTCTCCTCTGACTGCCCTGACTTTTCTCTGGGTCAGACAACGGATCAGTGAGAAGTGTCCATTTAATCCTGGCGGCGATAAAATGTATGAATATTTATATGAGGAAATACTACCATACCACCAACATAACGAAGTGAGATTGTGTTCTTTACTCTGCGTTCTAAACTTGGCAGTACGGTAGAACCTACTTCGGCTGGCTTCGGTAAACAAGTGAGTCAGAAAAAGATATCTCGTTATGGCTTTGAGTTAATTTTTAAGTTAAAAACTAAAACGGAGGGTGATGGGGCTGGTGCCTGCGAAAGGGATGGCCACCGCCGTTATGCCGTGGCGGGTCCCCGACCACTGGACCTTGGAGGAAGCGTCAGCTGTGCCCGTCGTCTCCTGCACGGTAAATCCGACCGCCCGCGCGCAAGGCAGCCTTTGCACGACGTGAGGCGCATGCGAAACTCCTGCAGGTCGACACCCTGCTACAATGATACCAGAGAGCACACAAGCAGAGAGTTGCAACTTGGAAATGAAAACGGCAGCCACTTGGATGCTTTGGAAAGGGTGCGTCGTGCTCACCCAACTTTGCCGCGTAGGACGGCGAGAAGATTGAAGGATGCACACGACTGTCTCCGGCTACGCCGTAATTCGTCTCTTTTCCAACAATCCTGGTTCCGACCCCGAAGTGCTCATCCCGGGATCGACTGTTTACCTAACATTTCGTTAACGGCACGCACAAGCGCCGAACTGTAAGGCGTCACGAGTGGAACAGTCCTAGACGATGTTGCTCAGTTACCGTCGCCGCGCTCGTAACCACGGCGGAAGCATCCACGCTTCAATATTAAATTACACGTACTACGCTACACCTGCGTCTTCTTTCAGTTCTGAACTACGGGATAGCAGCATATTCTTCATCTCTTTTGACGCATTCCCTGGGGGCGGGCTTGTGGTTGGGGCGTAAAGGAAAATGAGGCGCAGTGCGCATGCGAGTCTCGCATGTTCCAACATTGAATTGCTTTTCTGCCAATAGCACTATCATAACATGCGTGTAGTCTATTCGCGGTAACACTTCCAACTTTTCTGAAGTCCTGCTTAAGTTCCGCTTTCAGACTGTTCATCCGCCTCGTGCAAACGAAGATTAACTGAGTCTAGGAAATTACACCAAAAGTTACAATGCACCGCATTCGTGCGCACTCAATTCAGAAATATTTTGCATAAGAACTATTTATTTCTAGGCATTACCAACATACATGGTTTCCACCTGTATTTATTCACATTAATTATAAATGAAATATTATAGTTTATAGTTAGAATAGAAAAAAAGTTCAATTTGACCAAAAATAAGGTACTTTTACATTAACACAAATTTATAACGCTTGTGATATATGACATATTTAGGGAAAAACCACACACGTCATACATGGGGTGAATTTTCAAAAGTTTGTTTCGAAAAGTGTGAAGAAAGCGCGAATAGGCTATAGATAGGATTATAAGTAAAAAAAAAACTGTTTAATGTAAGCAACTGCTTTGAGATGTTTGTACAATTTCTCTGACATAGTTTAAATGCAACTATAAAACCATAATTTATTCAAAATATTTTATTCGCGTTAAGAGGTGGGACTGTCGAAAATTCACATGTCAACAAACGCGTTCATCACTGTTGACCGCGCGACTTCAATAGTTTTTCTGGCGATGGACAGACATGCTCAAGAGACGATGTTCTACCTCATTTTTAGTCTATGGGTTGGTGCACACTGGATGGCTGAAGCCAAGCCTCGTCAACAGTCAAAGAAAAGAGACAAAAGGAAGAACGTGCTTAAAAGTCCGGATGGCAAAAAAAAAAAAAAAAAGAGTTGGTGTTGTTATTGCCGACTGCCAGTTGCCACGGACTGTAATGATTCACAAGTTCAGTGAACCGTGAGCTACAGCGCACAGTCCTGTGTATGTACTTGAGCTCAGATCGTAGACTCTTTGGCAAGGATCAGCGGAAATTCAGCGTACTGCAGCAGACAGGCATTTATATTGGTATGTAGGTACTTTAGGTCCTGGAATAGGACATAAGATACTTTTTATCCCGAAAAATTGTACGGTTTCTGTGGAATAACAACAAAACGTAATTCTGCAACGGCTGGGAACGTGACCGAAATATTTTTTTTACTCTGGTGTCAGAGTTTATTAGGCCTCCCAAGGACCTCTGAAATGGCTTAACGACTGCTATCAATCGATAACAACCGGGACCGAATATTTAACGTGCCCTCCGAGGCCTGGAAACGTGCAGATGTTATACCTCTAAACAGTCACCCATCCAAATATGTGCCGCTGGGAACGTTGCTTACCTTTGGTGATCGATTAAGATCCCTCAGCCAAGCGCAAAAAGTAGTACCTAGGTACACTTATTTCTAAAGCTACAACTTGATGAAACTCACGTTTTGATTTTCATACATCGACGCTGGAAAGCGGAAATGTGGTAACTACGCGATAGTTGCACAGATACACTCCAAAAACAATACCCTACTTCTTGGCTATCGGGTAAAAAATATTTCCTTCCTTTTGGGTTGCCGTAATCAATTAAAAACCTAGGCCAACATAGTATAATTTTATAATTTTGTTTTCAAATAAATTAATTGTCTTTTCCCAATTTATTTATTAGTGTATCACTGTAAAACTAAATTGTACCCAGGCGAAGCCGGGCCGGTTCGCTAGTTAGATATATATGAAGAAAAAAAAATTGATCATAGTCTTGTTTTGTAAATTTGCTGATAGATTGGCCTATGAGGTTAAAGGTCTTTCCGAAACAACCCGAAGCAACAGCAGTAACGTTTCAACTCATGCACGCATATATCTACGATGTTGTCGAAAAGAAAAGGTAAATAAAAAAACATTTCGTGTAGGCAATATGATGAGACAGAAGTAACACAAATAGAGTATGTGAACGTAGTAAAATAGGTTGGATTTCTGTTACACGATTCTGAATTCCCACGTTTGCATTCTACACATAGCACAGCGTCAGTAAAGGAAATAAAATAATTTAAAGTGGTCAAAATGAAATACAAACCCGCTTAATTGAGACTGTGATAACCTTAATTAAAGTATTATTTTTTGTTAAGTCATTAATTGCTANTGCTTAATTGCTATGCATTATTGTTAAAGTTTTTAACATATGTGTTCCAACGTACGCTATTAAAATAATGAGTTTTGTGGTTTATAATCTTGCACGATAAGTAAAACAAAGATGTCCGTACAAGTAAAATAGCTTTCATTGCAGCTACGTCTGGAAAAGGTTCATAATTCCCTTATCCAATCGAGAATACTATAATAATACAGTTATAATATTTACACTATAATTATCAATGCACTTTTATTATATTTTCCACTGAAAATACGTTATTACGTAATACTTTATAATAGTGTCGGCCATTGGTGGTATATTTTTAAGAGTCCTGCCCACCATAACAACCAGTTAGCCGCAGTACTTCTGATGTCGTGAAATGTAAGTTTGGAAACGTAAAAATAAATAATGTGGTCCAAGTTTCCAAACTAAGCTCACTGGAGGGAGGGTTAATAACGTAACTGATAACGCACAGCGTCTGGTGTAATACGTCATTACGAATTACGTTAAGGAATGCGCCCGCTCGCCGCCGCACGGGGAAGGACCAAGCGAACTGCCGTTGCGTGCGTGCGTTAACGTGTCTCACCTGCANGGGGGGCGGGGCGTTCCTGGGGGGTCTGGCGTCGTAATCCCCCTCGCAGCGGGAATGTGCTCGCGCGGGAATGTGTTTTAAACCTCGGCGCCAGGTTCGCTGTAATCCGCGCGGGCGCCCCCTCGTAGCCGCTCTTGACGCCCGCCAACCACGCGCTTCCAAACTTCCCCCTCGCCGACGCACTTATGAGGCCCGAGACGCGGCTCGTGAAGCATCGTTTCGTGTTCCCGTAAGTCGTCCTGCGTAATGAGCTTAGCCCTCGTCAGCCATTTACACTATCTTATAAGATACCAAAGACTCAACTATTTAAAGTGTAATAATGAGTGAATAAAACTAACAGTTAAATTAGCTTCTTCTTAATTTGGGAGTATTTTATTAAAGTTATACTTNGTAATAATGAGTGAATAAAACTAACAGTTAAATTAGCTTCTTCTTAATTTGGGAGTATTTTATTAAAGTTATACTTCTTTTGGCGCGTTGAGGGTAAAGGTTTAGTGTGCAACGGAAGTTGCGCGCTCACAGTGTAACGAAATTCGACGGTGAACATTGCAATCAAGCAGATAATACATGCTGTTAACCAGCATTTGAGGTTATGCGCGTATCGTTGTATTATAAAGTTTTGAAAGTGTTTTCAAGTATTTGAGGTTATTATTATAGTCACACCAATGAAGTGTAACTTCTAACGCGCGTGCATAAGTACACGCACTCCCATTTTTTTTTTGTTGATGGTAAGGGGATGATGGTTAGGAAAACTACAATTTTCGACACTTCCTCATTTTAACATAATATCAGGTTTCAGGTTTCCGAGCGGAAAAAAATAATTCTCGTTTTAATAGTCAGGACATGATCACATGCCATTGTATACAATATGTGTTTAATAGTTTTTGTAACTATATATAGTCTATTCGCGGTTTCTTCACACTCTATGAATCAAACATTAAAAAAATCAGGCTTTGTATGAAGTGTTTGGTTGTTTTGTAAATATACTATATATCACAAACGTTTTGTCNCTTTGTATGAAGTGTTTGGTTGTTTTGTAAATATACTATATATCACAAACGTTTTGTCCTTGTCTTAACATAAATTTACTATATTTTTGGTTGAATGAAACTTGTTATTGTATTTTATCTATAAATTGTAATATTACATTTGTAATTACTATGTCTTAGAACACGGAGAAAATAGGCGTGTCGGTAATTCCTAGTAAGAAATAGTTCTTATGAAACATATTATTACACTGNCTTAGAACACGGAGAAAATAGGCGTGTCGGTAATTCCTAGTAAGAAATAGTTCTTATGAAACATATTATTACACTGAGTGCGCACGAATGCGGTGCGTTGTATCTTTCGTCTAAATTTCTAGATATGATTTATTTGCATGAGACGGAGGAATATCCTGAAATTAGAACTTTACCAGGGCTTCCGGAAAGTCGGAAGTAACCGTGAATGGGCTTTCCCAACTTGTTTACTTGTTTATATGTTCTGCTTTATCTTGTACCCGCTAACAGCATCACGGATAAACTACTGTACGACGTATCATTCAGGCTTTGCACAGATAATCAAGTCATGTAGAATGCAAGTGGTTTGTTTTCGTTGACCGAGAAAACGTGTTGATGGGACGGGAGGAAGAACAGGTTTAAAAACTACGCAAGAAACGCAAGCACGCTAGAAACGCAAAGACGCAAACAGTCGAACTTTCGTATTTCAAAGGTGCAGCTTATAAACTACGCAGGGCGCAAGAACGCAACGCAAAAGTTGGACAACTTTCAACTTCTTGCGTTTTTGCTTGCGTTTTGCGCCTTCTAAAATAGCATTGCTCGATTACGAAATCGTTTAACACTTTTACAGAAGACTGTGATTATTATATTATTTGCGTATACAATGAATTTATACCTGCGTTTATGCGTTGAGTCATATATGAAGAGTATAATTACGTTTTTAAATATTTTAGTAACTCCATTTCGCTGATAAAGTGCAAGTGTTCTTAAAAATTTGTTATTCAGGCATTTAAAAACTATATACTAGTAGCTTAACAAAGCTCTAGAAAAAAAAAAAAATATCTACACTAAACAAATACGTTCGAAAAAAAGGAACAAACATGTTCATTAATAAGCACCATGGGAATAAATTTTCTGTACTTGTTTGGTATTTTCAATTTGCAATGTTGGTGACGTTTTGCGTTCGTAATTTTCTTGAGTGGTGCCGTTGCGTTTTTTTTGCGTAGTTTATAAAACCGGCCTTACCGTTGGTAAGGTTAAGGGAAAATTTCCGCCGCTAGGTGCGCAGTGTTCCAAAGAGGCCACTTTTAATTAAAATTGTAGGTGACTTGAATAATAAAAAAAGAAAAATTTTGCTTAGTTGCGTGGTTATTTTATATTTGATTTATGATTATTGTAATTATTTTGTTTTGTTTTTTTAACGTAGAAAATAGAGATGATCCGGTGCACATGCGACACTAGCGCATACCTAGAGTTGCCAAACTAAAGCTTCGATCTTCCCAACCTTGAGTAGAATAAACCTTACCGTGGGCCACTCTTGCCTGCAGTGTTGGTCGACTAACGCGGTAAGTAGGCCGGCGGCCGGCGGCGCGGTAGCAACCCGCAATGCGATGGGTCCGGCCCCGCCAGGTCGCCGCCGTCGTATGTACCGGCTACCGAACCCGCTAAACAACAGTTACAGGCGGCCCGCGGCTGTTCAGACCGGCCACGGCGGGCCGGGTCACGAGGCGCGCAGAGTGCGCGTACCGGCTGCGCAGCGGCCCACTCTCCGCGTGGGGGGAAGACCCGACTCTTCGTCTTCTGCGCGTGTAACCAACATTGGTCCACCTCAAAACAGCACGACTGTCGCAGTCATGTGGTTAACACTGATGAACGTGTTTTTTTTACATCTTAATTTACAAAGCACAATCCCTATTCTATGAATATAATACTTTTACCAATCTGAATATCTTGTCATTGCGGAAGTATAAAATTTTCCGAAAGTATTTCTTTACGTGAACAGTTTTCTAACCTCGTATCGTATCCACGTCGCTTGTGATAGTCGCAATGGCAGAAAAACAGCCCAGTGTTGGAACACGGAGACTGGTTCTACACAGCCAGCGAGGTTTTTCTACCTCATATTCACTCTACTGTTCCATCACTGGACTGCTTTTCTACCAATAGCACTATCGGAAACAACGTGTATACTGTATAGGATTTCAGGTTATATAGGCTGTTCACGGCAAAGTGATCACTTTTGAGGCCCTAGTTACTTTTTACCTTTCAACCATATTTTTTATCTTTAACCACCGTTTTAAATAAGTATTGCAATATAAGTAATAAAAGAGTGTGTATATTCTACAGCGCTATAAATTTAACGTCTAATGCTAAAAAAATATATATTTATTCCAAATGAGAGGGCTTTCAAAAGTGCTCACTTTACCGTGAATAGCCTATAACTCTATTTATGAAAACTAGTGATTTGAGATGATAATACACATCCCCTAACCTAGTTTTAATGCAACAAGTCAGTCAAAAGTATTTCATTCGTGTAATAAAATTTTTGTTTGTTGGCAATTCGAATGTAAAAATCACGTTAATCTATAATGACCATGCGACTTTGATAGTTGCAATGGTAATGTATGAGTCAATGTTCAGAAAGTCCCGGAAGACGAAAATCAGTCTGCCTCGTATTTCATATATAGTTCCCGCTCTTGAAAATGTGTAGAGGGAATATGCCATGGAGAATTCAGAGTGCTCGTGCGAGCTGCGCATGACCATCTACGTATCGCAAAATTGCAGGGCTGTTTTCCGTTAGATGTGTCAAAGCCACAGGGCCTAGGCTAAGTTTAGAGCAATTTTTACGTTAATAAGTATCTTATTGTATTAATACACTTTTTCTGTCCAAGTTATTATGTAAATACTATATCATAAATTTAGTGAGTATATAATTTTTTTTTAAAGTTTTTTTTTTAGTCCAAACGGAAAAAAGCGGTATGTCATAGTCTTACCACGTAATTTTGACAGCTTGTACTGCATTTATTAAGTGAAAGTTTAGGACAGTCTACCCAAACTTAGGTCTGTGCTAAAACTTATCTGTGCCAGGACTGTTATATGTGACAATATAGTTAACTCGCAGTAACACTAAACGCTTTTCACCATATAGATATTTGCAGTGTCTATACACGTTATAGTAACGTGACCGATATTTGCGATGTATATTTTGCTATATTGATGTGAGTGTTTTCCGACGTAACTGTCGAATTTTATCGATACCTCGCATTGATATCAGGTTGGGAACCTCAATGCTTTTAGTTTGGTAACTAGAATTTTTCGATACTAGGTAAGCGCTGGTGTCGCATGTGTACCGGATTTTCTACATTCTCTACGTTAAAAACAAATGAATTACAATAATCATAAATCAAATATAAAATAACTACGAAACTATGTAAACATTTTCTCTTTTATTATTCACGTCGCTTAAAATTTTGATTAAAAGTGACCTGTTTGAAACACTGCGCAAGTAGCAGCGGAAATTTTCCCTTTTCGAAAAAACTCCCCTAAGAAAGTCCATTAAATTCCTAACCTGAGTAGACACAACATTGACATGGCGACGTGTATCTCTAGTGCGTTGAAACTCCGCTCTGCCGCAAGATGGGAGGCGTGACAACACACGCTCCGTATTAGGGTCCAGCGGGAGGCTGTGAGCCGGCCGGGGAAAGTATACATCGATCTGGTCGCCGGGGGAAGAGTTTCCGTCTCTCCCGGGGGCCCAAATTACCCGCGACACCTCGCCCTCAAGTTTTTTAATTGCCCGGGATCGAGTTACCGGAGAAGAGCTCCGACGTTGAGCGGGTGTGGGACCTGAGGCTCTCCGGCGGACCCGGGCACTAGAGACGCCGTGCACAGATACTCGTCTCCTGCGCATGCGCGCAGCACCGATACTCGTCTACTGCGCATGCGCCCAGCTTCCACCCACCTCTCGCCAGTGCAACTTTCAAAGTCACGTGGCCGACAGTGATCAATTTTTCGTTTACAATTGCATTTTAAATAGAACTCCTCGTATCATATCGAATAAAAAACAGTTCTTCGGCTATAGTTAGGGATGATGTTCGTATTCAGCTCGCTTCGGAGTGCGCTACACAATGACAAAATCGCTTCTTAGCGAACCGAATCTTGCGATATGTGATGTTCGTAACTAGCCCGCATCCAATAAGGAATCTCTTTCGCAGCACGCAGCAGCCAATCAGCGTATGTGTACGCGGACATCAAGGGAACCCGTCACACTATTTACACTTCTGAATACTTGCCGATTCTGCTGTCCGACCCTCTCACAAAGCGAAGGGGTGGGGGCTCGGCGCACAATGTCACCACTGGCACACGGAAGCAATTATAGGAGTTTCTTGCGTCGTGATTCAAAAACGAGGAGAAAATCTCTTACGGCATCGTCACAGAGTAGATAAATACGCAGACACGAAACGACGTGATGGTTCCTTTGATGTTTGCGTGCCCATCCGTAGAGCGGCTGTGCGAGGCCTTGGGAATGGGCCGTGTATCTAATTGGCTACTGCGTTCTGCAAAATGTTTGCTTGGCTCTGCGTTACCAGGCGCGGAACAACGTTTCAACATCTTGCTGTCGCAAGTGACGCCATTTTATTGACATGTGCAACTGCAGTTCTCGGTATAAGCGGTTATTTCACCTCTGTAAACATTAGTACTCTGTGACTTCGTTTCATTTATAGTACTGTTTACAGAGAAGCAAAAAAAATCTCAAGATTTCAGTTACCAATAGAAGAGTCTCAATTATGGTTTTACCCCAAATGATGCCGCGAAGTTTTTAGGTCTCTGATTATTTATATACATCGGTAGAGACATGCGAAATACGGGTTACCTGGCAGCACGACTGACTTCATTGTCATATATATAATCAAGCCGTTGTTGTGTTTACTGGCTTGGCCAATTTCCCTTTTGACTTAAAGTTCAAATGAGGAAATAATCTTCTTTGAGCTTTGTGGGAGGCAGCGCTCGCCGCTGGATATAGGGATACCACGTGACACTGCTGGCGATATACATACAATCTGATAACATAGCCCTCTGCTATCACTCTGTTAAATACTACGTTGCGCGACTTAGGTTTTTTTCGAAAAATAATATGCACACGCGGATCAGCTCTAACCAAACCGCTCTCGGCGGCTGTCACTGCTTCACTGAACAACCTCGCCCCTTCGTGCAGCGGCAATTGACTCTACCGACACGCCCGACGCGTTTTGGTCTTCAGCGCGTCTTTTTTCTCATTTGAATTTCGCTATACAAAAAAAACAAACTTCAGTCAATACAAACGTCCAAGCGATAACGAGAAGGTTTGCAATGGGAGTGCTCAATTAATTTCAACCCCCTGACGTGAAACGATCGTGCTGAAAGGCATGATACACCGGGCCACGGCGGTGTGCAAGGCTTCGCTGCTATCAGCATGCTGACTGCGGCGGCAGTCGTGCCAACTTGGCTGGCCGGGGGACCCCCTCCCCCCTTCCCCTAGGCTCGTTTCAGACTAATGGCACTGAACTAATGCCGCTTATCTGCCTCGCTCCTTGCCGCCTCCCACAATCCCTTGCGGCGACCGCTGTCCCGTCCGGGGCCACCGCGCTGCCAACCTCCCGCGCTCAACCGCCGCCCGACGCAGACATTTGCATTTCCTTATCGGCCTGTATCCCTCTGAG